>JANRGW010015594.1:14192-24379 GCA_024733675.1 Psilopsiagon aymara
ACAAGTCAAAAACACAGTGCTGCACCAACTACTAAGAAGGAGAAAAATGACTGCTACTGCTGAACCCATGACAGACAGTAAGTGCCCAAGGACATTAGAAGCTGACATGAAGGATGGAGAAGACTGTACTGATGTATATTTCACCTAAAGATAGCTGACAATCCAGTGGCTATGAAAATGTCTCGGGAAATGAAGGTTCACATCCCTTCAGACAAAACTGTGTGCATGTTTCCCACATGGCAAATGACTACAGAAACCACCGATCTCTGGGGAGTATCACTTCTAGAAGGGTTTTTTTCAGAGTCATATTCATTAGATTTGATCTAACAGTGTCTAATAAATTGTGCTCTGAAGATAAGAGGAATGGAGAATCATTTATGGGCCAGGCATGAAGGAGATGCTGGCTGCAGTGCATGGAGCTGCAGCTGTGGTCAGAAGCAGAACAGCAAACAAACGTGGGGAAACTGCTGATGCTTATGATTTTGATACCTCTTGGGTTATTGAGCAGGCTGGAGGATAAAGGGAAAGTGGATGTATTGCTTCATTTTGGCTTTAGGATTTTAACCCTACCCACAATTCATTTTCTGATCCGGCTGTTCAACACTTTGCCTTCAAGGGATGAATGTATGTAGTAACATTGGTAAGTAGCTTGACCAGAAAGCAAACACACTGAAACCTTTTCTAGGAAAAGTGCCACTCTTGCACAAGAGTCTGAAGCAGTCACAGAAGTAACCAATCAGCTTCTGCTGCTGCCAGTACATTAATTGGAAGAGAAGTTTTTCAAATAATATAATATTCTGATTCAGAAATATATCCCATTTGATTCAGGCTTGAAAGGCCATGACTTATTTCTTTTTATAACAGAGTAACTGTGGCAACAACAAGCTAGCATATTGCTGCTGCTGACACACTAAGGACACACTGACGGCATGCTATCTCACTTGCCAGTTGCTTAGCTATTCCAAACCTTTAACACTTACATGCCCAGAAGTCCTCTCCATTTTACTGTAGTGAAGTCACTTGTACATTCCTGTCCTCTCATTCTGTGTGTTTCAGTTCTCATGATTTCAAGTTCTTCTTGAATGTAGATGAAGTTCAAATTTCTTTCCCAGTCTTCTCTAAGGATGTGCTTCAGAGACATTTCCTGTTCTTTATGTGAAATATCTGTTGGAATGCCTGCGAAATATGCTAAGATAAATACAAACTATATTTTTAGGTTCAGATGCTACTCAGAGGTCTTTTTACTATGAGTTAAATGCCTTATTTATTTCCTGTTTCCCCAGCTGGCAGTCTAGACAACATGCCTATCCAAGTAAATCACATGCCAACAAGACATCAGTGCTGTGTGAACTAGTTCATGTTCTTTGCGACAGCAGTCATGCAACTGGTTGGAGACATAAATGATAGCCAGAGAAGAGCCTGCCTGGAAGGATCCAACATCCCATAGTACAGGGCAGCTAAGAGCTGTGTAATCAGAAGCTGAAGAGTGCAACACAATGTAACGCATGTAGAGACAGAACAAGGGGAAATGGCTTTAAACTGAAAGATGGTAGATTTAGATTAGGTATTAGGAAGAAATTCTCCACTGTGAGGGTGGTGAGACACTGGCACAGGTTGCCCAGAGAAGCTGTGACTGCCCCATCCCTTCAAGTGTTCAAGGCCAGGTTGGATGGGTCTTGGAGCAACTTGGTCTAGTGGAAGGTGTCCCTGCCAATGGCAGAGGGGGTTGAAACAAGAGAATCTTTAAGCTCCCTTTGAACCCAAATCATTCTATGATTCCACGGCTGAGCAGATCCAGGTCATGGACCACACCAGATGTGGCCCACTTAATCTGAGCTACCTTCACCACACAAAGCATAGATGAAGTTTTTTTGTGAGAAAAGTGTGGGACGCTCTTCCCCTCCAGTTTATTGCATTCCTCAGATGTGTCTGCTTCACAATATTTCTAAGCTTCTGTTGTTTTATTTGAAAATGCACTAGCGGCCAATGAGAGTGCAGCCTTTTTGGGCACTAATCCAAAGCAATATCAAGCCTTCCTTTAGCTTCCCAGCTGGGAATGCCACAGTAATTAAATTAGTCACACATACAAGATAAGTGGATAACAGTGAAAGAAGAAGTAAAGAAAATGAATTAATGGAAAGTGAAAAAGTGCAGGTACATAGAGAAAATTATTTACAGAGAAAAATTATTTTCATGATGAAGCTTGGCAGCAAGACAGTGACCAGAAAACACACAAATTGTTTGAGTGGCATTCAAGCAATACTACCAGAGGCTGGCAGTGCTAGAGATGAACTGGATGTACTTGACGAGCTGGCTTCAAGGACCTCTGGAATCCAGGCAGAGAACATTTCCAGGGCTATGTAAATTGAGAGAGAGAGGAAAGAATGTTATTGAAAAATGTTTTTCAATATCATTCTCTTTGCTTTAATTCCTACATGGTCGAACTTTGAGAAAAATGGTGGGTGTTTGAAACAGGAATCTTCCACTACTGATTACCCATATTAGACTTAATAGGACAGCCTTTCTTCACTGTGCTGGAGTACATTACAGTTTACTTCCAGCTTTAGCAGTCCCACACTTCTTAACAATTCATGAAGGGGACAAGTATATGGGAGATAATAGACAGCAGGGTGTTTTTTCCTGGGAGATAGTAAAGAGAAGAGAGTGGTTTTGGCAGTCTAGGAGACTATGGTTCTATAATATTTGTCCTGTATCAGTAAACTCTCTTGCCAGAAATACCTCCTTACTTTTTTATGAGTGACCCAAACTGTTCACAAGGTTTGAATTAGTCAGTTGATGGGACTGACCTTAACACATGGCAGCTTCTTCACAGTAGTAATTTGTACTTGGGTAATTCAGGCACCAGAAAATAGGGATGCATTAATCTCCCAAATACATAACAGTTATATCAGTTAACTCCTAGAAATTTCATGACCAATAATCAGGCCCCTACTAATAAGATTCTGCTAGTATCACATAGTGACAGGCCTGAAAAGCAGAAGGTACAGCCTGCTAAGGACAACAGCATGACTGATTCTAGAAATGGTTTTTCTCACTTTTTTATTTGCTATCTAATTTCATGTATTGATTTCAGCAAGGACCTTCATCTTTCAGAGGTAAACCATGACAAAAAACTGCACAGACAACATAGAGCACCCCAGGAAATGTGACAGCAATCATGAAAGTGAAGAGCAGTGAAGCAATTACTGTGAGAAGCTGGGTAGCCCAGAGAGGAAGCACAAGTCTCTGAGAAGGGAACATGGCAGAGACCTTAACTTGAGTCCTCTCCAGCATGATGTTCTCATCATTCAGCAACAGAAACTTAGCTTTGTTCACAGACTGGCAAGACAGTTGGTTAGGCTGCTATTTCAAGTTAGCTTTCTAGATGATTACTGTATTACACGTTATACTTGGAGTCTAGATTTATACAGTCTTTGAGCATGCACAGAAGCTTATTAAAATTAATTCTTTCCCTAAGGACTTCTTCTGCTTTTTCACACACACTCTTCACAAGAGAAATGGCTCTTCAAAACTCATGCTTTTTGTCATAATAATTGCTTTACACCTCTTGGCAACTTTTCACACCATGTATAAAGTACTGTAAAGTACTGTTTCATTAAGGTTCATTAAAAGACAATATTTTCATTACAGTAAAAAATCACTAAAATGCCTGCATCTTGATTTTAATGTTAATCATGTTTTTTCACTTACAGTAAAGCATAAATGCATATGAAAACATAAACACAGGCACAGAAACAATTTTTGCAAAGCACTCTTTGAACTTACATTGGATAACAATTAATAATAATTAAATTAAATATTTAATTCTGATTGACAATAGGGCATGAAAAATAGCTTACATTGCATGGTTGGAAAAGAAATTTAGTTTATAAGCAAATGTTGAACTTCTATGAGAACCACTGGTGGAATAAAATTGTACATTACGATTTACTAGATGCAAGTTCCTTCATTGTTGTTATGTAAAATATTAATTTCTGTTCAAACGAATATTTTGTTTCTTCTTTTGTGGGAAAAGAGAACTCAAGTGTTAAATTACTAATATAAAGCTCTAGCATTTATTACACAGGCTATATTTAAGTATAGGTAAGATACAGATAAGTTATAGACTGCTGAAGAAAACAATCACAGAAAGATCTGCTGGCCTGTTCCTGCTTTTTTCAGGCAGGGAAGCTTGTACTGTAATCAAAGCTCATCTGACAATAATGAGAAGCACCCAGAGCTTTGCCTCCAGAACAACCAAGTGAGCTCCGATTTTTTTCCTTTTTTCTTTCCTAATTACCACCCTCAGCACAAGAACTAAACCTGAGTTACAAGAATGTTCAGCAAAGGAGGTGTTATATATGGGTGCTTATATTGTAGTTAAGGGATGCTATGCCAAATAATGATGTTACAGAAAAAGGCAGTACTGTTCTCCAGTGAAAGTTGTACACTGCAAATGGCTTCCCATGTGCAGCTCTTCATGTCTGACTGTTATCACCAACAGCTGTTACCTAGGAAACAAAGCATGCTTACATACAATGTATGAGTTTCTTCAGAGTTACCTTTTCCACTAATACTCTAAGGTATTTTAACACTTTGATCCAATACTGATCTGAATACTACCAAAACCACAGTCATGGAATAGCCAGGTTGGCTACTATGATCTTATTCAGACAAAAAATAAATTTTTATTAAAACAAATGATCTTTAATCTATATTTCTGTTGTTGTTGAGAGGGTGAGTGTGCTGCTCTATACTTGTAGGAAATAGTCAAAAGTAAAAAGGTGACACAGAAAGGGTTAAAATACATGGCTATTTTATAACCTTAACACTAAAACTTAACATTCTTTTGCCAAACATTGATACCAAAATCTGAGATGAATTTTATAAATAAAAAAAAAGAATATTAAATCACACAACCGATTTTCTTATTCCAGCCCTGAGATTATGAATTGTTTGGACAGGTATCCTAAATTCTTGTCTATCATGCAAACCTTCTTACCTTTGCGTATGTACGTAATTCAGTTGCAGTTTTCTGTGCAGATAATTCTCCTTAGGTGCTTGTTTTCCCTTGTACATTACATGTTTGTTGCAAAGACAACACCAAGCTTTCAAAACTTTTTGCCCTGAAAGACAAATATTGAGGATTATCTTTATCTAAAGGTATCAAGAAGGAGTTCTTGGAACTGGAGGAGTATGGTCAATTAATAATTTAGGATATACAGATAGAAAAATTTATGCAAATATATAAAACCACATATGAAGAGAAGTTGTTAAAAAGTGGTGAATCTTGTGATCACTTACTCTGAATCTTGTTGCATTAGCCTCTGAAAGTAAATTTTGAGGGTTCCTCAGTGTATTTTACCTGATGGATATGATGTTGGTAACAGATGAGTGTTGAGAGTCTATGATCAAATGACTCTGCATAAATACAGACTTGATCACCCTCTATGTTGAACTCTTTATAAATCTATTGCAGTGAAGTGACTGTTTTTTAACACAAGATAATTTCTGAAAGTGAAGCTAGGTATTATAGGTCTGACACTACAACAAAAGAATGAAGAATTATCTGAAACAAAAGTACAAGATGAGGCTAGGAGCATATGCCAGTGATGAATGTGTATGTCAATAACCTAAGGTTTAGAAATTCTCACAAGAATTTCTTTAATGCAAAGAGAATGCTCTTTGTATTAAAAATAGGGAAAATGTTAGAAAAATTAGCTCTAACTGTAAAAACCATCACAGTGATACCCAGAATGAGACATTCTGATCACATTAGTCGTCATTGACAGAGTTTTTTATCATTAGCTACAGCAAGCAGCTCTTCAGAGAGTGTTTGTTCGCAAATTGGTTTATTTTTCTCTGTGGTCATTCTAAAAGAGACAAAAACCTACATTTTTTTAACTGTTGTTTAGTCAATTAAGAACTATTTTTCTCCTTTCATCATTAATGAACCAATTCTGTAACCAACCGTTATAATTCTGTAAAAAATCAACCACCAGGTTGTCATTAGGCAAGTCTCATGTGCACATGCCTTCAGACTAGAATCGTTTTGTTTACATGAAAAGGGGCTGGACAGCTTGGCAGGAAGGCACAACATTTCTCATAAGGCTCTGTACAGGAAAGCACTCTAAAAGCAATGTTCTTCAGTATAGATTTTGTGGGAAAAGAGATAAAGAGCTGAAGGCATTAGGGTTAGGAAAGTCTAGGTAACTTAATCTGTCGAATCAAGTCAATGCTCAGAGGCTTCAATTAACCTATTGATTGAAATGTTTGGGCTTTTAATGCTTATAAATTTTGCTAATTGTACTTATTTTGTAAGAAATAGCCATTTATTAACTTATTGATTTGAATGTTCCATTTTCTGTACTTAGACAAAGACCTTTCTTTGGGAAATAACACAAAAACATTGATCCAGTGTCTCCCAGAGCATCAAAGTCCTCCAGACTCTGGAGGTTATGATCCCCACAGCAGAAGGAACCTTTTGTTTTCCTTTGTCTTATTTTGTTTTAACTGCTCACCTCTGGCAGGAACAGAAGTATTTATTTTCTCTCTCCACACTGTGAGTTCAGCAGGAGCTTAATTACCAGCCAGCGTATTGTGATTGTCCAAGGAGTATCAGAAATGAACAAATGTATCAAGGCTTGCACCACAACTCAGGAGTAGCAGCTACAGTCACTCACCAGCCTTAACTGTCAGCTCCATCTTCTTCCTGCATAAAAATAAACATTTTCCCCGCAATAAAGTCTTTTTATAAAAGCAATAAAACAACTCAAGGGAGCATTGTTATCATGAGCTAATCACCCCCTTAGGGAATTAGAGGCACTTAGCTGCATCTAGAGTTTCAACACCTGAGGGGCTGTGATTATTTCATGATAACCAACAAGGCATGACAGACTGGGAGGTTAATTAGATAATGTTCAAACTTGGTAATATTGAGTTTGAAGATTTCTTTTGAAGTTGTACAAGCAAAGCTCTACTTATAAAACAGCAGTGGGACATCAGCACAGAAAGGATAATTAACATTTCCTACAAACGAACCAAGGTTTTGAATAGCTAAAGGAAAAAATAATAAAGTCAAAGTACTAAACCCTGAGGCGCTCCTTTAACAATGAGTAATCCTGTTGAGTTCACTCCCTGGAATCTTGGGCAGAAATTGACTCAAATTATATAATGCCGTTTAAGTTGCTAACCCCTAAATGGTGGAGACACTTCAGTCAGCCTCATGCTACTTAACAGTCCATTGTCTCAAAGAATTGAGTGGGATAGTAAACTCAGTATCAATAATAAATAATCACTCCACCTGCAATCATAGACATTGGTTTGAGAAAATGTAGGAAAGTGTGTCAGTACACAGTGGGGGACTAGAGACAAAGGAGACTGCAAATACTGAAAATTTTACCAATAGTCATTTTTGCGGAAAAACATTTTATTTTTATGGATGATGTCAGTGAAGTTTCAGAAGTAGCTGCCTGTGTATGAAGGGATAGAGCCGTACTGCAGACACGTATTAGTGGATAGGTGCCCTATAAGGACCTGGCTGCTAGTCCATGGCCTGCTCCCATTTCCTCAACTCCTGGTCCAGCAGCTAGGGAACATAGGGTGAAGTGGCCCATCTGGCTGATCCGGACAAAATTGCACTACTAAACTAAACAACTGGCCTTTGCACCAGCTCGCTGACCTTGAGTCACGCTGTGGCCACAAAAGCTATGATCCCACACAAAGTGTGTTTAGGAGCTGTAGCTCCGGAGAAGAGCAGAATGTTCTTTCTTGGTCTGCAGCTGGCTGTAATATCAGCTTAAAACTCTCAGCTGCAATGCAGCTTCTAACTTTTAAAGGTGATTATTTATATTGACCATCAATTAAAAATAAACCTCAAACTGACTATCTCTGGCATAATTACTTCTAAAATGGAAAATGTAGATGACTGTAGGTGCCCCAAATAATCTCTTATTTGGGTAGCTTTCTCTGTAAAATAACTTTGTCGAATTACAGGAACTGATGTTGAATTAAAGAATGTAGTCCAGCACTTTCTGTTCCTAAACTGTGCATTCTCTGCAGGCCACATCACCACAACAAAGCTGAGATTTCCAGTCAGTCAGAAATTTGTGAGCAAGATGGTTCTCCATCATTAAATTCTGATTTAATAAAACCAAAACACTTCACTGGAACCTGTCAATTCCATCAAAAACTTTGAAGGAAATCAAGTCTTTTTTTGAGTTTTCTCACCAGCCTTCCAGCACGTGGGTCAGGGGCTGGCAGCTTGACTGGCTCTGCAGTCTGGCTCCCTCCCTGGCTCCCTGCTGCCCGTACCATGGTCTGCCTGGCTGCCTGCCCGCCCAAGGTCCCAGGCGCTCACGGCCGCACACTGCTGCTCCTCAGCATTCCCTGCATCAGTGCCCTGGCATGCCTGGTGCATGTCCAATATTTCCCTCCTTACAAAAAAAGATGAAAAAAATCCCTACATATAATTTGACAGGAAGTCAGATTTTTTTACTCATTCTGTCTGTAAATTCATTCATAAATCTTCACTTTCCATTTTCATGCTAAAAAAAAGGAGAAAAAAAAAAGTTCAACACCTCTCAGAATGTGAAAATGAATAGAAAAGAAACAAATCAGTAGATTTCAGATTGTAAGGAAAAATACAGAGTTAGGTGCCAATGAGACAAGGATAGATGGGTACTAGAAAAAAATAGGAATAGGAAAATACAGGAAGGACTTGAATATTTTTTCTCAGAAGCTTCTGTTTTTCAATAATTTCTTCTTTTTAAATATGAAACAATGGGCAATCACGAGGATGAGTGAAAACACCCCATGTACCTTCAATAAATGTATCAGAATAGGGCGAGTCAACTTTTGAAGGCTCCTCTTGCAGTGGCAAAAAAGGATGATCTGGTGACCACCTTGCACTAGATTTCTAAGAGATTGTCCTTGTTGGCAGAGAAGTATTACAAGCAAAAAGCTGAAAAATTGAAATGGAGAGCAAAAAATAAAAGCTACATGAAAATACTTAAACTACATCTGCCTCAGTGACATGTAATCATGATCTAAAGACCAGTCTGCTCTTTCCAACATGCTCTTGCTTATATCATTTGACTCTTTCACCAACATGCTCTTTAAGTGTTTTTATATTTACTTAATTATTTATTCTTTTGTGGTTTTGTATGTTTTTATCACTAAGACATCAGATATTTAAGTCACTAGGAACACATCTTACTCTTAGACTATTTCAGACCATTTGTCCTTTATCTTACACTTAAGAAAAGCCTAGCGATATTGTGGAATAAAGCACATGAATGTTTAATTAAATGAATACACTTGAAGTGCAGGACAATTACATTTAGAAAAAAAGTGAGAACTTTCCCACTGAATGCAATCCAGGACCCTCAAAATTATAAGAAAGACAGGCACAGGAGTCATTGGAGTGCTTCAGACTTTTTTTGACGAAATCTTCATGATTGCAGCTCTGGAAAAAGATACACCAGGATGTCATATGGATTCATTAGTGCTCCTGCTGGCTCCTAATCAATGCAGCTTTTACATTTTTAGTGTTTTCAGATATGCCATTGAGTTGATCACATACTTGTCAAGGGCTCAAGAACCTCAGTGCTAGTAGGGATACAGGAAAAAGGTTTTACCTTGTGAAAGAGTGATCACAGGCTCAGTTCTGTGGCAAAGGTTTCATCAAGTCTAATGCACCCAAACACGATTCTAACACAATTTGACCAGTAATGATCACTGCAAGAATTAAAAATCAATCTACCTGGGGCAAGGTGAATGGCTCAAATCTGGGAGTACTTGTTCATCTCCGTGTTTCCACTCTCATTTATAGAATCATAGAATCATAGAATAATAGAATGGTTAGGGTTGGAAAGGACCTTAAGATCAGCAAGTTCCAACCCCCCTTCCATGGGCAGGGACACCTCCCAATAAACCATATCACACAAGGCTATGTCCAACCTGGCCTTGAACACAGCCACAGATGGAGCACTCACAACTTCCCTGTGCAACTCATTCCAGGGCCCCACCACCCTTACAGTAAAGAATTTCTTCCTCATATCCAATCTAAACTTCCCCTGTTTAAGTATGAACTTGTTGCCTCTTGTCCTCTCACTACAGTCCCTAATGAAGAGTCCCTCCCCAGCATCCCTATACGCCCCCTTCAGATATTGGAAGGCTGCTATGAG
>JANRGW010015596.1:0-53577 GCA_024733675.1 Psilopsiagon aymara
TAAAAGGAGGAAATTCTTTACTGTAAGGGTGGAGAGGCACTGGAATGGGTTGCCCAGGGAAGTTGTGAATGCTCCATCGCTGGCGGTGTTCAAGGCCAGGTTGGACAACAGAGCCTTGGGTGGCATGGTTTAGTGTGAGGTGTCCCTGCCCATGACAGGGGGGCTGGAATGAGACGATCTGAAGGTCCTTTCGAACCCTAACTATTCTGTGTTTCTGTGAATCTGTAGTCCTCATTGTCTGTGTGTGCCACCTGACAAAGAATTAAACCACTGGGGAATTGTCCCATTGATCTCTGTTGGGGATCAGAGTATATTTACTGTGTAGCCACAGAGTGAAGACTAATAGAAACTTACTTCAGTCACCAAGGACAATTCCCCACTCTTCTCCATTACCTGTAGATATATTCTGCTCTTCCCAGAAGAGAAGCTCCTGAGAGCATCCAACACTAAATGCTTCTTATGGTAGGTTAAAGGCTTTTACAGGCAATTTGCTTCAGCGCAGTGGTGGACAACTATCCATGCTGTTTGGCTTTTTGTTGCTTACGACTTCCCAAAAAAGATTTTGAAGACTTTGTTTGTTTCCTTAAGCGCAGTATGCTTTCAGCCTGCATGTGCTGGAATTACAGTTCTCGCACTAGACCTGTGCATTGGTTTTGGCAAGGGCTGGCCTTAATCCTTTCTTCAGTGTCTTAAATTATGGAAGAGTTCACTGACCTAGTAGATATAACAATAAATTAAATTCCTTTAAACAAATTGATCAAAGAAACTTGACCAATTTCCATAAATCTTTGGAAATTGGTTTGAATTAGCCTTTGATTTAGCATTGGTTTAATATACAAAAAAATCTCCTATTCTTCTTATGCGTTTGGCAGCTGTGCTGCTTCCTGCCTCAGTTCATGTTGCTAAAGAAGATTTATTTCCCAGAAGTTAGCTATCGCTCTTACAGCCTGTGACATTATAGTTCACTTCTTCCCTTGACGACGCTGCCCAGCTAACTTGCAGTGTCTCTGAAGAGCAGAATGGATGGATTTTACTTTGGTGTAAAACATCTTAAATACTTCCATGTAGGAGATTTCAAAGAACTCTGCAGTGTCAGCTAGTATATCCTTGCTAGTATCCTGGGAAGGTGAGTGGGGTATTGGAGTTGAAGTCAAGGAAGCTGAGGTGTAGGGGCACATGCTCTTCTAAGAGGCTGGTGACAGAAATAAGAACAGAGCCAGCCTTTGTTGATGGTCTGGGTCCTGTACTTTAATCATGAGGTTGTGGCTTACTTTTGTTTTCAAATTCTTAGGAATATACATATCCTTAGGAGATGAAAACCAGACCCTGATTCCAGATCCCTGTCATCTCTATCAATTCTGGTGGTGCATTTCATGTTGACACCTCAGCTCAGCCAGCATCTTATGTGAAAATACCACAAGAGTTGCTGTAACACCTTCATCACAGCTGCATCTGTGATGAAAGACCTGAGTGGGAGCAACTACAAAGAGAGCTGGAGGAGAGCAGTCTTTGGGGTGAGGCAAAAATGGGCAGTGCCTTTCAACAGGCAGAAGGTTACGCGCCTCACTTTGAAGCATAGGCATATTTAAAATAAAAAGATGAAAAGAAGGATAAAATTGAAGATCTGGAGCATGTAAATGGGTATAAAAACTGCTGGTCCACCTGGAAGTCCTGGAAATGCCTACACCCTGTTGTTTTTTGCAGATTGCTGCCTGTCCCTCTGAAGGATGCAGTGGAGGTGTCTATGTGGAGGAAGTGCTACACCATGCCAGAAGTGAATGCTGCACTCAGCAAGATCCAGCTCGTGGGGTATTCTCAGAAAATTGTGAGTACCTGTTGGCAGGTCAGCAGTAAAAACTTGTTTTCCAGCTTTTCTCTGGAAATGTCCTTCCTTTTCTGTTTTTCCTCTAGATCCTGTGTAAGATCTGGTTACCCTAGCCTAGGAAAGCAAGATAAGGTTATATTGAATGTCCTTCAGTCTGCCTCCCAGAAAGGGTTGTTCTTGGGTGAAATCAGAGAGTATCTATTTGTTTCTTCTCTTCCCCAAGAGGACCAATTTTAAGGCAGCGTACCTTCAGATTTGGAGTTGATGGCTGGCCCACTGAGAGCTGGGAGGATGTACCAAACAAATGTATCCTCTCTCTCTGTAAGCCACATCCCCTTCTGAGTTACCATGTATCTCACTTCTGGGAATCTTTTGAGTGCTTTAGCCTCCGTTTTCTTTTATACTGCAAATTGGGGAGTGTAAACAAAACCTAATGGTTTGATCTGAACTTCAGAAACTTTTCCCAGGGTTCCCAGCTAACATTTGTTGTCTGTAAGGCCATTGACTATAACCCAGTGAAGTTTCTGGAATGAACTGAACCAACAACTCAGTAGATTCCCTTATGGCTTGCAGGCAGCACGTGGGTCGTGAGACCCACTATTGTGGCTCAGGGCCATAAGAAATAACGAAGTGAGTTAAAGCAAATTGTGTACACAAAGCTTTTTCTCTGCTCCCTTTTTCTTAAGCAATGGGCCACTGAAGTTTGGAGACTGCTGTTTATGCGTAAGACAGTTTGAGTAACCAGTGCTGCTGTGTACTAAATTTGGTGGATTTGGGTTTGTGTGGTGCTGCTGCATTAGAGCTGCTGAAAAAAGATCCCCAGCCACCACTAGCATGGCTGCTGACATAAATAACAGCTGTAGCTTTGTCTAGCAGCTGGACAGGTTGAGGGTGTTTGGATTCCTCATCATCCCTATTACTGTCCATTTTTACTATCCTCACAGTGTTGGTGTGTCTCGCCTAATTTTAGATCTATGCATCTGAGCCAATCATTCTTTTATAGTTACCGGGAAAAGAGACATATTTTATCTCTTCCTAAAACTAGCTTTTAAAGTAATCAGATTCTCATTAGCCAGTTAACCCAAAACTGCGTGACAGCATTGGGAATAGTTTGCTGTCCATTTTCCATGTCTCCATATCAGCAGAACCCTAAAGCCCTCCAAAGGATGGAAACCCTGCCTTGTTTTGCAAGGCATCCAAATACATATTGAGATACTAGAAAAATTATTAGTATGGCATGAATCATATGCTTGTTCTATTATTCAGTAACCAGAAAGATCACATTAGTGAGGTATACATGGAGGCTTATTTTCCTTTCTCAAAACAACTATAACACATTACTGTGTACGGATAAAGCAATGCACTGTCTAATGACACCTGGAAGGGAGACAGCTATCAGTTGCTTATACTTTGAGCTGAAACTGAAATTGGGATTGAGTTTGCAGGGTGTTGTTTCTAAATCACTAGCAAATAGCATTTAAAAAGAAATAACATTTGAAAGTGAGTTTGAGGTTAAGTTTATGTTTTCTACAGCAAAATCTGTAACCCAGATAGAGTTTTATGTCAGTACAGAACTACTTGTCCTTCATTCTCTCCTGTTGGCCACTATCAATAAAATTTGACTAAGGGAGTATAGCATCTTCAAAGATTCTCCTACAGTCTTCTTCAGTACAGCAAAGGCAGGCAAAGTATCAAGACCCCAGCTGATTCCTCCATTTAGAGTTATGGTTGAGTGTGAACTCAGTTATACGCCATAGAATTCACACAGAAGAGAGATTTTATGAAGGTACTACCTGAGGAAAAGCCTTTCTTAGAACCTGTGTCCTGTTAGATGTGGGTAAATAAAAACAGCGGACATAGAGCTGAGGAAACCAGCTTCATAAGGGCTTTGACTAGCAGAACTACTTTTAGAATTCATACCGCTGATGATAAAATGACTTCTGACATCTCTCAGGGCTCGCTTATGTCAGTGTCTCTTTCTGTGTGTTTCAGGAGCTGTTTGGTGCTGTGCAGGTCACCCCTCTCAGCTCAGGCTATGCTCTTGGAAGTTCCAATTGGATTATCCAGTCACACTATGAAAAGGTTTCCTATGTTTCAGGATCTTCTCTGCTTACAACACACCCTCAGGTACAGTCCCTGACTTTTGAAAGTCTTCTATAGTGGAAAGTGTCTTTGCTCGAAAATGAAAAATAGCAGGGCTTATTCCAGCTGTTATTAGGTGTGGTATAGAAGCTGCACTGAGATAACTGGTAGCAACTGACTAGACTTAACAGGCCCTGAGAAGACATAGTACTCTGATAAGTGGACAGGTATCAATAGTTACTAGGGAAAGATAACTAAAATTCTTTGCTATGGATGGTTTGATTTTAACTTACAAGCTATGAAATTCTCCTTCACCTTAAATAGGAAATTTTCAACAGTTAAACAGTAGAGCATTAGTGACTTTTTTACAATCCATATTTCACTGAAGAGCCTTTACAGACAGTTCACAGACTGCTTCTATATCACTCCTGAAACATCCTTCCTTGGGAGAAATGATAGCTAACTGGCTGCCAACTTTTCCACCCTGCTTTGCTGAGGGCAAAGTCTTTATAGTGCTGTAGATGTAATTTCCAGTAAATTAATTCTCTCTAGATCCATAAATTGTTAGTGCAAAGAATGGCTTGAAGTTTGCAGTACTTTGTGCTTCAGAAGTTGTCAAAATAGTTAAAAGCAATATTAGCAGGAGGTATTTAAAAATAATTTAGAAAATGTGTCAGGTTCATGATCAGTAAGTAATTTCCCCCAAGGTGAGTATCTCCTAAAGAGCTTTGCTTCTGAGCATCCTTCATTTAAAAGCTTGATCTCAGGAGCTGAACAGCTGCAATAGATAAACCATCCTTAATAGTATGGCTGTATGCAACCATATGCATGCAGCATATCAGAGACTTTAAATCCCTTTTTCTCATCAGTCTCATAGTGGCCTTATGCTTCTTCATCACTTCTAGTGAAGGAGCAGCAGCAATATTTAGCAATATATGAATGGAATATATGTGTGAGGAGAAACTTCGTACTATAAGAAATAACTTGGTGCTGAGAGCGTTTTCCCCTCACTGACATTCTAACATTGACTTCTGGAGAAGAGAAGGCTCCAGGAAGACATTAGGGCAGCTTCCAGTGCCTAAAGGATCCAACAAGAAAGCTGGAGAGGACCTTTTTGAAGGGCATGTAGTGACAGAACAAGGGGGAATGGCTTTAAACTGACGGAGGGGAGATTTAGACTAGATCTTAGGAAGAAGTTCTTCACTGTGGGGGTGCTGAGGCCCTGGCACAGGGTGCCCAGAGAAGCTGTGGCTGCCGCATCCCTGGCAGTGTTCAAGGCCAGGATGGACAGGGCTTGGAGCAGCCTGGTCTACTGGAATTTGTCCCTGCCTGTGGCAAGGGATTGGAACTAGATAGTATTTAAGGTCCTTCCAACCCAAACCATTCCATGATTCTATAATTCTATGACATGAAATGATGGTTCAGTTTAAAAGGTTAGACTGGGCATGCTTCATCATTTTACAAAGGTGAACATTTCTCTGGAAATTTCTGGTAAAATCCATGTTTCCTTAAAAACAATTTCCTTAAAAATTGCCTCCCCATGGCAGGAAATGGTCTGTGAATGAATGACCTAGTCACAGCCCATGAGCAGCAGATTTGCACTCACTTACTGCAACCTGCAGAAGTAGTAGCAGTTAGACAGGCAGTTTCATCTTTAAGAAATGCAGGGAAAAGTACTGGGAGCCTGCCTGAAATGCTAGGGACCCACTCTGTTGGCTAACAAGAGGTGAAACCTTGACTGTTCACTCTGCTGACTGTGTTGCTTGTCCCATGCACTCTCTGAAAGCTTCATTTTTTAGCATACAGTCCATTGCACTTTTCATCATTTTACATTAATGCATAGTTTGAAGGAATAGCTTACCAGATAATTAAAATGGCATCTGATTTCTGCTTTGCTTGCAATTTACCTGTCATGGTTTAAGCCCAGCCGGCAACCCAGAACCATGCAGCTGCTCGCTCACTCCCCCTCTTTCTTCCTCTGCCTGCCCCAGGGGAGATAGGGAGGAGAATTGAAAAACTGCAACTCCCACAGGTTGAGATAAGAGCACTCCAGGAACTAAGGTATAACACAAACCACCGCTGCTACCACCAATAATAGTAATGGTAAGGAAAATAACAAGGGAAAAGAATACAACTGCTCACCACTCACCAACCGTTACCCAGCCCTACCCAAGCAGTGATCTGGCCCTTCTGGGTAACTGCCCCCAGTATGTATAGTGGGCATGAGGTTCTGTGGTATGGAATACCTCTTTGGTCAGTTTGGGTCAGGTGTCCTGTCTCTGCTTCCTCCCGGCTTCACCTCCTCCCTGGCAGAGCATGAGACTCAGAAAGTCCTTGGTCAGAGTAAACATTACTGAGCAGCAGCTAAAAACATCAGTGTTATCAGCACTGCTCCCAGGCCAAAAGTCAAAACACAGCACTGCACCAGCTACCAAGAAGAAAGAAAAATGACTGCTACTGCTGAACCCTGGACAGTGTGTTAAGGACAGAAACTGGGAAAGATAATTTAGCTATCAATAGGTGGACAAGTTTGCTGTCTTTAATTGAACAGTCAGATAAAACTTTGTCTCTGACTTTGTATCACTACATTGATGGCCTTTGAAATAGCTCCAGATATGCACTGAAATGAGTAGATAGCTTAGAAATCTAGTGGGTAGCAAAAACTACCTTGTTGGGTTCAGTCTCTGACTGGGTAACATCTCTGTATGAAGAAACATAGATAATAATTTGGCAAAAGTAGGGACAGTGACAGCATATCCTCCAGCCTCAGAGCATCCCCTGGAGATACTCAGGCTGATTTAATCATCACAGAAAGATTATTTCATCTATCATGAACCTGGCCTTTAATTTTTTTTAAGATGAGTAATTTTCCATTTATTTTGAAAGGGAAGCTGGGGAATCAGAAAACAAGTAAAGAAAGCTGTCATTTCTGAGGGCTTAAGATGGTGACATCGTTTTGACAAGAGAAGCATCTGTCAAATGCATGGGAACCCTCATTCTTGCGCTTTCTCTTTCACCTCAAAAGAAGTAGAACCACTTAATTCTGTTGTTCTGGAGGAGATGCAGATTCACGGATGTGCACAATATTTGTTAAAAATATATGGCAGCCTACTCAACACTCAGAGTGTGAAATCCTTTGGAAAGATTACAGGACAAGGATGTTCTCTCCATCCCTCTGCCCTGACCTGTGGGGGACTGAAACCCAGCCTCTGCCTTCTGAGCAGGCCATTAATCTGACATGCAATCTGATTGAATGAAAAAGGGTAAATCCCTGTTGGATAACAAAATGACAGATTAGCAGTTAGGAAACCTTGTGATTAGAGAGCTTAACTGCTAAAGACATCTTTCTTTCAGATGTAAAGCCTCCAGTTTCATTTAGGGCTGGTAGTCTGTGAAAAACTACTGCACTAGCAATTAGGAAATCATAAATGTGCTGACCTGCAGAAGGGTGACTGAAGATTAAGATAACTTTGGTAGCAGTATTTCTTAGCATAGACTGGTTTGGGTTGGAAGAGATCTTAAGGATCATCTAGTTCCAACCCCCCTGCCATGGGCAGCGACACCTTCCACTAGAAGAGGGAGTTTCAAGCCCCATCCAACCTGGCCTTGAACACTGCCAGAGATGGGGTGGCCACAGCATCTCTGAACAACCTGTACTGGGGCCTCACCACTCTCACAGTGAAGAGTTTTTTTCTAATATCCAATCCACATTTCCCTTCTTTCAGTTTAAAGCCATCCCCCTTTGTCCTGTCACTACAGTCTCTTGTAAAAAGTCCCTCTCCAGCTTTCTTGTAGGTCCTCTTTGGTACTGAAAGGCTGCTATAAGGTCTCTCTGAAAACCTTAAAAAGATCTTTGCTGCTTTGCTTGTTAGGCAACTGTTTTTTTTTTCTCTGGAAATTTAAGGCTTTACCTTCTCAAAAGATGCTATTTTCTTCGAGGAAAGGGTATTTGGTGCTGGCTACAAGAAGGAGCAAAAAGTCCCTCTCTTTGGCTTTATAATTTCATTAGGTATGGGACTAGAGCTTTTAAAGGATATGACTGTAAGGATCAGAGTTCTCCATAATTTCCTGAGCTGCCTGCTGGAAATCGACAGCTGGATGTTAAAGGCTACAGTATTTTTCTCTAGTTGCAAAAGTTACAATTTAAAAAATAATTGTTAAAATATGATACCTGCTTTAATAGGTACCTTTAAATTCAGTAAATACGTGATATTTGGGTTTTGCTTGACGATGGCAAGTAGGAGCTTTAGAAAAAACATGATAAGCATACTATTTTACAAACACTTCTGTCTCTCTTTCTAAGTGCCAGCATGCTACTGCTCTAAGCACATGTGCATAAAATCTGCAAATGTGGTAACTGCTAAATGAAATTGAAACATGAATATTTTGTAGAAACCTGAACTGAAAACTTTTCGGGATACCCATGTTTGCATTAAGTTTCCTTTTTCTACAGAATAAAGATGATTTAAAAAAAAAAAAAAAAACACCCAAAAAAACAAACAAACAAAAAAAAAAACCCCCAACAAAACAAAAACAAAAATGGGGAATGCAGAACAGGAAAAAAAACCTTCATAGAGGATGTATTAGATATAAATTTAGCAGACAATATTAAATATGATCTCTTGTGTTTTTCCCTTTTCAGAGACACGATAAATAAGTAAATAGAATTAAGTCAAGTCACACTCAGAGGTATCATTTGGAGGTAAAACCCACAGGCTTGATTTTAGCAACTGCTTTTGAATATTCTGATAGGACCTAACTGTATCTTTGGGCTTCTAAATTCTTTAAACATCATAGCTCATTCTTGATTAAACAGATACTTTCACTAGATAGGCTTCAGTGGCTCACTCCTACTGAAACCAAGACATCTTTTCCACAGACAGGAAGAGTTAAGGGATCATGTGGTGTGACTAAAACACTCTGGACATGACTCAGAGCGGTTTCTCCAGACAGTATTTTCAGCAGCATGGTGCTGTGTGCATGAGTAAAAGTCTCTGAGGAGAAGTTTCAATTCCATCTGTGGATAATTCATTAAAAATGTTCCACTGTCACTGCCTGGGAACTAAGGAGCTCACAACCAGCTTGCCAGAGCAAACCTCCACCAGTCTTTATCATCTCTACTGCTATCTTGTAACAAACAGGGACAAGCCTCCCCATACATGGATTTTTTCCCTCTAGTTGTGCTAGCTCTGCTACCCACCTTCACGTGGTTCCAACATCATCCCCAGTGTTCTCATCTGGCCCCACCTCACTGTGCTTTGGGATCAGAATATTTCCTTAGTGTTGTCATTACCAGGAAGAGATAGTAGGTGATTCTAGGATAGAAATCTGTATTTGTTCTTAGGATATCATTAGAAATCACTTGAAAACACCTTAACACTTCTGCAGTTGTCATGGTTTAACCCCAACTGGCAACTCAGCACCATGCAGCTGCTCACTCACCCCCCCCTAAAACAAGCACACACTGGTGGGATCGGGAGGAGAATCAGGAAAAAAAAAAAATTAAATCAGTAGGTTGAAATGCTGGACATAAGTAATCTAAGTACTTAAGAAGCTTATTATTAATAAATGTAATAATGGAAATAATAATATAATAGTAATGAAAAGGGAGGCAACAAAAAAAGAGAGGAATAAATCTCAAGAAACATATATAATGTACAGTACAATTGCTCACCACCCACTCATTGATGCTCAGCCCATCCCTGAGCAGCAACTGGCATCCCCTAGCCAAGACCCCCAGTTTCTATACTGAGCATGATGTACTATGGTATGGGATACCCCTTTGCCTAGTTTGAGTCCTGTCTTTGCTCCCTCCCAGCTTCTTGTGCTCTTCTTTTCTGGCAAAGCATGAGAGACTGAAAAGTCCTTGATTAGGGTAAACACTAATTAGCAATAACTAAAACAGTGGTGTGTTATCAGCATTATTCTCATACTAAATCCAAAACTACATCACTGTGTCAGCTACTAGGAAGAAAATTAACTACTCCAGCTGAAACTGGGAAACAGCACGGTTGTTTTTACCTCACAATTTTCAGAAACCGTGGAATACTTTTGCTGCAGGAATGAATGTCCTTTACTGCAGAAAATGAAGCACCAAACCCACCAGAAAACCACCAGAAAACCCAGATGTGGCAGCTTTGCAAGCTGTTGCTCTGTACAAACCCAAAGGTGGGAGAGGAAAACAAAAATCTAGGCCTCTTAAAATGTCTCCTTTACCGTATATTTCAAAACTAGTGGAGTCTAGTTCTGTCAGTTGTGGGCAGAATCCAAAGGAGATAAAATGGGTCAACTGATGAGTAATTGGATTATTTGAACCAATTACTACTATGACTGATGACTCAATGGGCTGGAGCTCATTTGGAATTTGGGGATAGTGCAGACCCAGTAACCTTGTGTTTCTTACTCTATCTCTCTGCAAAGCTCAGTAGCACCACAGCTATTAGCACTTCACCCATCCTTGTGACTCTCCTTGCAGTTTTCAAGGTGAAAAGTCCTCCCTGCTGTAAGCGTTCTGAGGCTATTATTAACAAAATCCCAATTTCTGTAACAGATGCGCAAGTGTACTTGTGGGTGGAGGTGTTACAGATGCAGGACTGTCACAGCAGTCTTCCCCAGTGCATTTGGCTGCCCAGGTTTTGTGTGCCTGCAGCTTACAGCACTACATTGATCTGAAATACTGGAAACTACCACAACCAGACCTACTCCTGTCCCTCTCTGAACTCCCCCCACCCCTGTTCATCAGTCCAGATTATTAAGCAAGAAATAAGATCTCCCCAGCAATTCTTAGCAGTGCTTCCCCCATGCCCATCAGCTCAGCCCTTTCCCAAAGTCCCTGGGAGCACCCCTGGAACACCCAACAGACCTTTCCCAAGGGTAACACCTACTTCTTGATGGTCTGCTCAGCAGGACACCCAAGTGGGTACAACAGGCACCCTTAGCAACACAGAGCCCTGCAAGATCTGACTTTTGGGGAGCAGGAGACCAAAGACACTGTGAAGCAGGGCAGTTGTAGACTGGGGAAATGCTTGTGGACAAGACCAGCACTGTTCTCACCCCTAAGAAGGAGCTGCAGAATTGCCAGGGGAAGGAAAAGTGGTTTGCAGACATATGGCTTTCCCTAAATCCCAGTAGCACAGCAATCCAGGGTGGGAGGAGGCAGCTTGGATGCCAGCTATGCTTCCCTGGGGGTGAAAGTGCTTCCCCCTCAGTGGGCTCAGAATGGAGGACACCAGCAATCACTTTCTTTCCAGCTGCAGTTTGTATAAAGCTGGTTTGCTGACTGCATTTCCCCAGGGTGGGTAAGGTTTCTGGGTGCCATCCTCTTTGAGGACCTCTGTCCTGAGCTGCACTAAGGCAGAGAGAGCTCCAGGCTCTGGGGGAGTCCAGCTACTGGAAAATGTATCCAAGCTCCCTTTTGCTTTTGAAAACGTTGGCTGAAGATGCATACCACATCATGTGCAGGCAGGTCTGCCTGAAGTAAAGAAAACCCCCAAACAACCTAGCAGCTTCCAAACAGAACCACATCTGAAAACAAGGAGGAGCTGAAAAACATTATTGGCTGCGGCACACTTTTATGCACTTCAGAGCAGATGAGCACAGAGTTATCTGGTTCAGGTGTTTCTGTGATTGTGATTCATTAGGATAACCACCGCATTGGGTGGCTTGCACCTGTGTGCTCCTGCTGAGCTGGTGTCAGTGCTCGCAAAGCTGATAGGAAACATATGGCTGTACTGGCTGGTTCCAGATTTTTTCCTCCTTTTATAGTCTCTTTATCATGTATTTGTTGGCGTCTGCAGCACTGAAGGTGCTGTTGCAAGCAGCCTTTAAATAACCCGGGGGCAATGGTCAGTATAATGAGCTTTATCCATCACCACCCAGAGCAGGATTGCCCACATGCTCCTGGCAGTTCATGGCTGACACATGGACCCACACAGCCACAGGCTGTGCTGACAGACCCTCTCTTATGCAGGGAAACATTTCTCCTCCAGCAAGAAGCAAGGAGAGGACTAAGGATATTTAGTCATTACTGAGTATCTGTGGTTTTCATCTTATTCAGTCAGGCTGGAAATCTGGTGTCCACCAAGATGCCAGCTACTGGGAGGCTGCTCTGCGCCACCGGCTCTGAACCGGCATGTGGGTCTGGGCTATTCACACAAACCATAAGTGGTTTCCCAAGTGTGGGTCTCATATCTAGAGTGATGTAACTGCTTTTAGAAAGCAAGAGCTTCACGTCTTAACACTAACTATTGCTACGTAACATTTGCACTAATGATAACAGAATTTGGATATGGGGAGGTGATGAAAGGCAAACAGGAGAGTGGCTTGAGTCAGAATACATCAGCAGGCAAAAACATACATCTTTACCAATCAGTGGGGCTAAAATTAAAAATGTGGTCATTCGACAGCTGTATGTGATATGAATAGTGGCTGTTCTGGTCACTGAGAAATCCTGGCTCCTGCAAGCTTGACAGAGAGTAGTTAAAGAACACAATCAGCAGTCAATAAATACCCCATGGGATTGCAGGTTCACAGCAGACCCATGAGATACAGTCCTCTGAGAAAGGCCCGGAAAGGTAGCAAGATGATCCTTGTTTGTTCTGCAGTAGCTTTTAAATCATGCTCTTAGGCAGGACCCTGAGCATACAGCTTTAACAGTCTCATATATATATATTCCCTCTTTTCCATTGACCCCATCTTCCCACTTTCTCAAGAAAGCTAAGGGATTTTAAATAATTTTTACTAAGCCTGGTGGTGGTTGGCTATATGTGAAAGATCACCTGACACTAAAAGAAGGCCATTTCTGGGATGAAACATGTTAAAGCCATTCAACAGCATCCATCGATATTATATTTGTCTTTTATAAACAATGAGGATGCATGCCTGCTGTTACCAAGATAGAGATATAATGAGGACATTCGCTTTCCTGATGGGTAATCTCTAATCAGGCTTCTCTGTTGCTGCATGCTGCCACACAGGAAAAAAGGCAGGAAAATAATATTTATTGGGATACAGCGAGAAGGTCACAGTAATCATATCTGCTATTCCACCAGTATGTAAAATTGCCCTATGCTTGTCCCTCCTCCCTCAAGACAAAGTAGCTTTCTCAGTCATGGAGTGAATTTACAAGTAGCCTCTGAAGCTGAGGAAAATGTTTCTAGTGACACAGCTTGCTTTGCAGGAGGGAAGGATCTGGTTTTGCTTTAAGCACATCTACATATAGAAAATATGACGAGAAGCATGGCTGTGAATACAGCAGACAGTGGACTGTATGTGCACAGATGTGTGGAGCTGGGACCTGTTCAAGGGGCATACAAGCAGCCAAGCTGGTGAGCTAAACACATTTGGAGAAGGGCAGGAAAAGTCACTGCTCTGAATCAGGACAGTACTTGGCTGAATTCTTAAATACCAGTGGGATTTAGATGCATCCCTAAGTGTTTTCCTTAGCTACAATTTTAGCTAGCTAAAATATATACTATTCTGTTGAAACAAGGTAAGAGACACAGTGGCCTTAAACTCCCTGCAGCTCTGTAAGTGCTCCGAGCTGTGCTCGGCCAAGGTCAAGGGGGCATGGGGACACCCAAGGAGCCTGGGAAATGGTCCCCATCAGGCAGCGGATCACCACCGTCATGAGGCAGGAGCAAGCATGGGGAAAAAGGGCCTTTTGAACTCCTTCATAGTCGCATCTTAATCCTTTCTATAGTTTCTTAAAGGAAGGCCAATTAGCATGAGAACCACGGGCTTCCAAAGTGGTACTTTACTGCTGATATTATCCATACACATATATACAGGCACATTGTCACTGACAAAGAAAACCTTGCCTGGTGGGGAAAGGTCGGACTGTTAGGATCTCTGAATCACTGAAAAAGTAAAAGGAAAGAGCAGAGCAATGGACCAGGTGAGGGGTCCGTGGCTGCTTTTAGGTTTTAGGGAACCCACATTTCATAGGGTAGTTCACATCTCAAATCCACCCAGATTTTACAGGTATTTATCAAGATGAATTATTAGAGCTGGGAGGGAGGCCAAAGCCACACATCACGATGTGCTGATGTGCCACAACATGAAATCATAGTCGGTTAGTTAGCCCCTTTGCAGCAAATATAGTTCGTCAAGCTACAATATGAGTTTAACACAGAAACTTCCTGATATGCTGTGACTCTTTCAAACTAGTGAAAAGGAAAAAAGGAAACAAAGAAGAACCAAATATGCTTTAATTGTTTTCCCAATGTCACATACTCCTTCCCAGATGGCAAAAAGAGAGTTTCATTTGGTTTCCAGCACCTTTTTATAAGACGTAGACCACAAATAGTGACGGGAAAGCTGAAATGTAAAAAATTCCCAGACAAAGTAATGTTTTTTAGTTTCAGGAAAACAACAGTAGATTTTTAGAAAACAACTTGGGATTCTTTAACCTCAAGGTCTAAACCACAGAAGAGTATTCCTTAAAAAAAATAAAATAAAAAAGGCTTGATCATAAATCTTTTATTGCTTTGAACTTACTAATCTAAAACTGCCTTAGCTGAAGGATGTGGTTGGCAGAGCAATAGGGTTACACAGACTGAAAAATAATAACCTGCTTTTCAATCATGGTATTAGAATGGTGCTAGGGGTCTAAATAGCCTATTTGTAACCTGATGATAAATAAAACTGCCCCTGAAGGTATGAAAGCGTCTCTGCGAGCTTTCATGCCTAGGGGCTGGTTTTCTTAATTGTTGTTTATCAGCCCAACATATCACTGCAGTGCATAAGCAGACCAAAAGCAAGCGCTGATGTTAGAGCTTCCTACTGCAGTCACTTTGAAAGAGACCCTTCTTCTTCCTTCATTCCCCAGAGGGAGACTGCTTCAAACCGCCTAAGAGAAACTCCTGGAGATAGACACAGTCCAGAAGAAATGCTGGAAAACAGCAATAATAATTCCTGTCCTCAAAGGAAGGAAAAGAAAAATCCAGTGAGTTTTGGGCTTGCCAGTTTAACTTCAGTTGCCTGGCAATCAGTTGCACGAAATAACTATTTTGTAAGTAATTGGTAGGAAATCAGCAAGAGTTAATATGAATCTGTCAAAAACAGGTCTTGTTAATCTGATTAATTACCTTCTTTAACAGCTTAATGGGCCCTCTGGGTGAGGGAAGGGGTCCTTAATAAGCCTTTGATCCCATCAAACAAGTAGGGCAACAGGCCAGATGACATATACTGTATGGTAGCCAAAAGTTCTACTAGCTCTTCCACTAACTTTCAGATCTTCACTGTCAAAACTGGGAGATCTACAGGGATCTGTCCACCACCTGGGTCTCCTTTATGGGTGGTTTCAATGTGTGAGTATGTTAAATTTGCATGTACCACTGAGCTTGTCCAGGTAGCCAGCATGGCTGGCAACAACCTAATCTTGACAAAACTGGAGAATAAGTTTGGTTAAAAAAAATAGCCACAAAAACGTGCAATTCCATATGGTGATGACCCTCAACTCACACTAGAATTGTCATTGCCTGTAACAAGAAGGTAACCCACTACCCAATTCAGGCAAGCAGATCTTCTCACAAGGAATGTGAGCAGCAGTATGGCCTTTGAGACACAAGAAGATGATTTTTTGCTCACTTACAATGGGTGGGGAAAGGAGATCTAGTTTTGGGCACTGTATTTTGAGGAGGATATGGAGTAATTACAAAGACCCTCGGGCAAAGAGGTGGCAACGGCGAGAGGTTTAGAAAACTTGACTTCCACGGAAAGGCTAAATGAACAGAGGTGTCTTCTAGTCTACAGTATTATTGAAATACATCACTTTGGAAGCAGGGCTTTTATAAGCAATACCATTCATTGCAGATTGACCTTGTTATGTAGTGTAGCTTAAAACCTCAGAGGGGGCTTCAGGAAGCTATGGCTAAGGTGGAGGTGCAAAAGAGACTTCTCCATTCAGAGGCTTTCACATTGCTTTTTCTTTTTTCAGAGGAAATGGCCACAGACACAAGGGAAAAGTAATCAATTAATAACACTAAGTTCCCTGGGGGAATATAGGAAGGACAATAAAACTTAACACCTCGTTGAAGCCACTGGGTAATGAACTTTGACACAAACTGAAGCAAATACTGTTGATATAATTCAGGCTCTCCCAGCTTCACATGCTGTGCAGAAAAGTATCAGTGGCTCCAGTCCTCTGGTTCCTTTTTTCCAGACTTGCCTTAGGATTAGAGGGGTTATAGTGGTGGGATAGCCCTGGACAGACCAGGCCTAAATATATATATGTATGTATAACCTGGCATGTAGGAAGGAAGGTGTACATCTTCCCACCACTGGGTGAAAGAGGGGCACCCATCTCCTACACTCACTCTTGCCCCTTGAAGTATGAATGTGCCTGCATCTCGCCTGATTTCTTTCACAGGCATCCTCAGAGCCAAACAGCTGGCACCAATAAAAGCTCCAGGAACAACAGAATTAATCACAGAGACAACATTGCAATAAATATAAATGTGCTTCACCTTGCTGAAATATAAAGGTACAGGTTTTTTGGAGGAGGGATGGCAGGGTGGAATCTGCTGCTGTAATGCATCACTGTTCTTCAGACAGAGGTTTCTTCACAAAAAGGACTTAATTTCTCCGTTACTGTTAAAATACCTTGTTGGTGCTCCCAGCAGCTGCAAGAAAAGGTTTCAATTCCCAAGCATCTTCTGTATTCCTGTCAGTTGTTGTTATCTTTCTTGTCAAAATTTGTAATATATTGAATATGTTTGGCTCTAAATTCTAAGGGATTTTCATTTTGAAGTCAAGAATTGTTTTACTGGTACCAGGAACTGGAGGATACAGCATGTGATGATGTCACTGTTGGCTTCCCCTGTTCATTGATTGTTACATATGTGGTTTTTCTTTTTGAACATCTAGAACCTGGAGCCATGGCATTATCTAATAATCATATTTTTAAAGAAAGTAAAAAGAAAGATAAGGAAAACCAATTTCTCACAGAAAAGAATGTGAAGAGTATTCCTTACACTACCAGAGAAAATAAGAGTAACTCATTGTTGGGTATCTTTGCATTTAGTACATTCTTGTAGTCATTATGATTCAATTGTATGATTTTTTACTTCGGTTGTATTGATCCTGGTTTCTAAACAACTTTGCTCAGTAGAATGGCAATCTTTCCTTCAAAAGTTAAAAAAAAAAGAATTCCACTCCCAGATTATTCGAAAAAAGAACCCTGTCTCATGTTTATTTATTTATTTAGAAAGCACATACAGCAATGCATGGGGAGGGGAAGAGAGATGCAAAATAGGTGAGCATACAAATCCATCTCAAAAGAAATAGTGAGACACTTCCCAGATGATTAGTAGTACGTCAGTCTATGTGAGCATTTAAACTGTTGTACCTCTAGATTAAAAAAAGAAACCACAGAGAATTTCTGAAGAACAAGGTAAATGTCTGTATTTCAGAAATCCCACCACAATCAACTTGTAGGCAGCAATGTTTTTGTTTTGATTTTTGTTCCTGATATTTCCGCAAAGCAGCCTCTCTTGCTCATGCTATGGTTTCTTTCCTCAGTGTCCGCCTCTGGTGACAAGTAAGGATACTTGTGAATGAAGATTTCCCCTTAGTTCTTGACCTTTTCTTTAATTTCTTTTGATGCTTGAGCGAAATTCCAAGCTCCTCCATTATCGCATTGAAGGAAAGACACTGGTGGAAGACATAAATGACATTAAACACTTCTCATTGAAGGCAGAGTTTGACCATACACTTTGCACAAATGCTGGCTTTTAGGAGCAAGGGCCTGAGCTCTTACTGGCAGGCTCAGAAAGCTTCTTAGCTGAGTTCTGCCAGCTTTGAATAAGCCCATAAAGTATAATAGGTGAGTCTGTATCAATGTCATGTTTTTTGCCTAACTTAACTTCCACTGAATTTAATTTAACTTTGGCTTGACTAAAGCCGATTGTGAATGTTTCTGAAATTCTACACAAATGCATTTGCAGTATTTTGGTGGCTTCATATAAAACTTACCCTTCTTCAGTAGGTAAATTTTCTCCTGACCTTAAAAGAAAAATCTTTTTAAAATTATATGTACCTTAGCCACAAAAAAATGGGTATATGAGAGAAATCAAAGAATACAAAAAAATTGAAGATTTCTTTGTGGTTTAGTTGTTTTCCCTTCATGAAATTATCAGACATTCTAAAATACAGAAAAGTCCTCAATCCTCTTCTTTCTTTGGTAAGAATCTTTTTAAGATATTGTGTGTTGAAGAAAGGAGAAAATTATGACAAGAATAAGGCAGCTGAATGATTTAGAAAGAAAGCAGAAATCTTTTTGTTTTCACCTCACAACATTAACAAAGACATCCTTTAAAATCTACAGCTGTAATAATTACATGTAACACAAAACCCAAAAAACCCACAGAGAGGTTTTAAGTGGAAGTATCTAGCAATGCAAAACGCATTCCATGCAAATATATATAAATAGGTTATTTATATATAAAATGAAGTCTTGCTACCAGTGCGAAATAAAGCTTTAATTTTCTTACCTTCAACAAGTTGAATAAATCCTTCCTACTAAACCCTTTCTAGAAGTATAGAACTGATCTGCTCTAAACCAACTGGTTAAAACTACAGTTCTTGTAAAATGCCAGCAACAGCACAATGGCATGGTTCTATGCATCAAAAGCAAATTTCCTTCTAGAGTGATATCAATGCAAGGTAAGTAGTGTCCAGTTCTCAACCAGTAATAATCCAATAATAACCTCAGTTATATAGGGATAAAAAAAAGTAAACCTGTATACATCATTCAAAAAGGATAAAACCCAAGCTTTTCTAGTAGCGAGGTTTTCTAGGGGGATATTTTCAAATGCAAAAATGTACAAGGATAACCTGGATCAGCCATTTGTTTAAGGTAGCAAAAGAATCCCAGAGAAGTAAATCAGACACACTTCTCCCTCTCCAGTACAAATGTTCCCTATAACATGTGTAATCCTAGTTCTGCAAATGAGCTCAGGACATCACTGCATCTCTTAGTGTGTATTTTAAACGTGCATGATCTTGCATATGTTGTCATGTCTGCTCATGGGAGTGGCTGCACACAGACTAAGACCACATAGTATGTTAAACCTGTAGTTTAATATGATCTTTCTCTGAGATGCTCAATTTTTGTTCATCTAAAATTCTTAAGCATACATAATTAAAAAAACACTAAGTCATGACATCCCCAAAATGTAATAGACTTAGGCCAGGGCAGTGAACTGTTTTTTTTTTTTTTGGTGTTTTTTTGGGGAGGTGTAGCTTTCTGTTGGTTGTTTTGTTCGGGTTTTTTGGTGTGGTTTCTTTGTTTGTTTTTTAATTCAAATTACTATCTGGTAATAGCCAGTAATTTTCTCGTGCATTTATCATTTAAATACCCCTTTTGACAATACAATAAAGGAATTCCAGCACTACTGGAGTTAGAGTCAAAGGTGTCTGCTGCAGGTCCATGCCCTCTGGAAGCAGCAGGTGAAGCTGGTATCATTCTAACACAGGCACTATTTCCATATAACTTCAGGCTTTTTAGAGAGTAGCACCACTTATTTACAAACTAATAAAACTGTATGCTCTAAGTGGCTGACTTAGCATGGATAATTTCTCTCTATCTTAGTTTCAATTGAGCTTTCAGAATCTTCTAGTTTCAAGGTACTTAAGACACCTTTGGCATGAGTTTTGTCAACCTGAAGCAATGAATTAAACATAGATTTAAGACCCTGAACTGACCCTTCGAAGATCTTCTAATGGCTGTGGCCATAACTACGACTCTGATCAATTTTGCGCATACTCCTGTGTCTGAGATCCTACCACCTTTGAGAAAACCAGTTGGAGGTGGTAAAAAGCATTTAAAAATCTGGAAGGCACAGGGCTTTCTCTGCCCCTCTGCCTTCACACAGAGCTTCAAAAGGTCAAAAAGAGCAATCTGAGATGATACTTCAAACTTTCAGGGGGTTGGTTAATCGTTCAGAAGGACAGATAAAGGTGAACTTCCTTTTGAGCCCCAGAAGCACACTTCAAAATCCTATTTATCTCCAAGCTTCTGTGTGCAATTAGGAAACTGAACAGATGTTTAAAAACTGGAATTGCCCTGAACTTTTCAAGCAGTAGAATAATGTGTAGAGAGTGAATATCAACTCAGCCAGAATGCTGTAGGATTTACAGGAAAATCACAGACAAAAAGATATTCAGTATTGACTCCCAAGACACTCTCAGAACACCTCCATGTCTGCAGCATAATTACAGTAGCCTTTAAAAAGGAATGGTGACATTAAAATGATGTTTAGAAGGATAATATACTGTCCTTTTAGTCTTATACTCAGCCAGACTAAGTTTCTTTAAAAAGCTGGGGTTTTTTTGACATGCTGTTAAGTCCACTTTTGAGGTCTCATGCAGCATGAGAACAGAGCAAGCGCAGAGCAATATATTTAACAACAGAGTAAGAAGTTTAACACTTGGCTTTTAGTCAGCTTAACTTTCTCATTCTATCAGTGTCAAAATGCTCGAGGACATGGAATGTGAGGCTAAAAGGAAATGTCATCCTTTAAAAACAGAATAGATTTAGCTCTCCTTGTGATGTTAGACTCTTTGCCCTTATGGTCTCTTCAGCAGGCTACAAAAGCTTGGTCATGAAGCTCCAAAATCCTTACATTCCCATAGAGAAGGCTGTGTTAAATGTTATGGTAATCATAAATTCAAAAATTTAAAAACCAACATAAGATAGAAACAAGATGGAGAAAAGAATCTGTAGTCAGGCTTTATCGATCTGCTGCTTTTGCTGTTAGGCTACCACTGCAATCAAGAATTTTCAATTGCATTTTATTAACAACCCTCAAAACCAAGCAGATTACCAAAAACCCAACAAAACAAACCTAAACCAAAACCCAAACACAAAATCCCAACAAAACCAGACAAAAAGAAAACAAAAAACCCCCCACAAAACCAAAAAAGCAAAAATCAAACAAAACCAGAAAACAAAGCACAATACCAGAACAAAAAAACAAATTACCAAACCAAAACCAAACCCTGTGCACTGTGCTGGGGAACTGAGAAGTATGAAAATCAAAGGACATGGGCCAGATTTTATTTTCAAGGAACATGTAACTGGCCCAGGCACAGAGGAGGAGGTACAGAAGTCAGGATTTCTCTTTGGCCTCAGAAGGACTCATAGCTGTGAGGGGCACTGACATATGTCTTGTGCAGAAAGAGAAGTGATTTGTTTGTGCCTAGTGCACCGAAGGAAAAATATCCAAAATAGTTTCTCCTAGTGAGCAAAGTGCTGTTGCAGCACATTAAGAATCTGAGTATTCCATCACTGGTGGTTAATTGCATGAGGAGATCACTAAATTAGGTCTTTTGAACTCTCAGAGTCTATTGAGCAGTGATTGTCAAAACAGCATGACAATAATCCATGGATTATTTTAACTCTTCCTCGGTTATATAAACTGTTTGTCAGTTTCCTATTTACCAGAGAGAAAAAACCCAACAAAAACCAAACCAACAGTAAAGCTACTTGCCTGTCTCCCAAACAATTTAAAACCAAATGGGAATGTTAAGTGAAGGCACAGAAGGCCACAGTCATGTTTGGAGGTGGGATTATGGCCTGAAAGTGAAAGGGCTCAGGGGCTCCAGCTGATGTTTGCTGAGCAGGGGGAATTTGCAGACCTGACAACTTCACAAGAAATTCTGTTTTGCAAGAACCTCAGTGAGACAGAGGATTTCTTCCTTCTCCCACTTTTCCTTCTCCTTTGTTTCCAAAGAGCTAAATATACGAAGCTTCAAGGCTTTGATTTGAGAGAGAGGACACAAGCACATGGTACTGTGGCAGTATTTTGAGAAAATATCAATCTAGTTGCGGGAAGTGTTATTGCTGTGCTTGGTCCAGTTCTGTGGTACAGGTGTGTTGTTAATACACACCCCTCCTGGGTCTCTGAAATGTGATCATATTGCCTTTGTTCCTCTCATTCTTCTCTTGCTTCATCCTTCCTCCCTCATTCCTCTGTCACCTTGGTGTAATTGGTTTGTAGACTGTTCAATGAGGGCCAGAACCACCCTAAATAAAGATAGCCACGCTGACCCCAGCCAAACAAACCTGGTAAAGGCTTGGGACTAGCTTATTCATATCCCCTTTGCTTTCAAAGGTAGGTGGCTTCTGTGTGTCACATCATATGCCATTTTTTGCACACACTTATTAATTTGATTTTTTTGTGAGTTCTGACTAAAATGCAGCAACAGCAAAACAAAAAATAATACAAAATGACATAAGGGTATGACTATAGCCACATTTCTCCCCCAGATAGTTCTGGCTATGCTTTAGTGGCACTGCAGCAGTACGGCTGGTGGAGTCTGTTGTGGCTCATTCATCACAGGCAGAGTTGCTGGCTCTGTGCTGACTACTTAGCAAGGTCCCCATGTTGACACACACCTGAGAAAGGATCTGGATTTATTACTGGGTCCTGGATGCAATTGCAAGGCTGCAAGTTAGGAAGATGCAATGGTGACCGTCTGTATTTATGAGCAGAGTATTTTTTGTGGCCAAATTTCAAAGTATAGTGGTCATAGAAACTTACAGTATTGACAAGTGGAAAATCTTTGAATGCTTTAACACTTCTTCCTGAAGCCTGCTATGCCTATGCAGGAGTCCTCCCAGGTGCCATGCACTTCATGGGAGATGCTATGGGCCGTGCTTTCCTCAAGCCTTGCTGTTAACCTGAAGGCAACTGCCTTTTCCTGGAATCACAGCAAATCTTGCAATGAATGCCTTCACAAGCATAGATTTGTTAGCACTCTGGTGTCACCCTGGCTCAGCCGCTGGTGTAGCTGCTATAGAGCAAGTAAGGCTTTTTAATAACTCTTTGTAGCTAGATATGAAGCTCTGATAGGGAAAAGAGGAGTGCTTTGTGATTCCCACAGGCAAGACAAAGTCTGTGAGGTTGTTGGTAGCGAAAGCTAGACACTGGAAAGCAATGACTGCTGCTAAAAATGTGACTGTTTCCTTGACAGATAGGAAAATGTTTACCCGAATGTGACAGAAAAATTCTGGATTCTGCATTCATCTAAAAAGCGGTTAGAAAACTTGTCGAAGCTACAACCCCAAGGATTTCTGGCGTAGAACAATGATGGAGGTAAACACATTAGGAATTTTCTTTCTCCTCTGGGAGTTGAGAGAAGCTGAATTTAATTAGTTTTAAGTCTTCTACTGGGAAACTGCAAACAAAAGTGCTTTCTTAAATCAGATATACAAGAAGATGTAATTCAGGTCTTTGCTGGTAAGAAGGCTCATTTTATGAAGAAACAAAGCTTTCAAGGCCCTATTCAAAGAAGTTAAAATGCCATTTTGAGCAAGACAATTTCTGCAGTGTCTGGAGTGGAGCATAAACACTCATGTACACAAATGAGCATTAGCAGAAAAGAAGTGGTATAGCCTTGTTTGAGCAGTACATCTTTGACACAAAAAATACTTCAGCCTGCTGCCAGCATAAATAATGCTGACCAAAATTGAGACGTGGATAGAAAGAAAACACATATCACTGTATGCTCTGGCTTTTATTAGGAGCCAGGTATGAAAGAAACAATTCAAGAGGACAGCAGATCGTCACCACAGCAGATCTTCACCACAGCACTCAGTCGCCACAGTGATTGAATGTGAAGGCATCCACTTGAACAAGTTTTCTAATTGCGGTAGAGTGCAGAAATAGCCCCTCAATAAAACAGATCATTAACTTATTTGATGAGGAGGAACTGCATTGGGCAAAAAAACACAAAGTAGGTGTGAGGAGTGGGAAATGAATTAGTGAAACTGGTGGTAAGCTGGGATATAATGAGTGATACAGATAAAAGGCAATAAGGTTTTGAAAGCATGGTTGTTTGCCACGGTTCATGACACCCTACGAGCCGGCATTTATATACATTTTGTGTATCTGAGATTGTCATGTGTTTTTTAGTGGCAAAACCATATTGTCTCCTGCCCTGGCAGTCTCCCTAGGCTAGCTGAGGACCAGAGGAAATCAAACTGTTATCTTCTGAGGGTATAAAAAGCACCCAGTACCAATTTCCTATACAAAAGTTTCCTTATGTGTTTCAATATGCAGAGCAATGCCAAGGCTTTCCTATTTGATATAAACCAATATCCTGATTTTGCCATAAAGGAGATTTCTAAGTTACAAATCCTCACAATAGTGAACATCACGAATTGCTCAAGCCAAATCAACAGAGTAATCCTGTAAAAGGTATATACTGGGGGTGGTTGAGGGTGCTTTTGTTGAATATGTTCTCAAATGTTAATGGTTAGATGGCATAAAATTTAACTGATGGATATGATTTTGTGCTATGATAGTTACTTGGAGGCATTGGTTAATGAATTTTAAATGGATAAATTAAACTTCATCAAATATTGACACTGGGAATAAGATATGCCAGCTAAAAATCTCTGGCTGCTTATAACAGGGGTTCAGAAAGTTAACTGAGCCCTGCAGGTTGTTTTCTGAGGTTTATAAAGTACTGCCTGGCCCACTTGCTGAATGCCTTGGCAGAGAGCAAGCAAAATATTTCTCCATGCTTTTAGCAATGTGACTGCCATCGGTTTACTTAGGTTTGGTAGGAGATAAAAGGGAGGTAAATAATTTTTCTTACCTGAAAAAGGTGAATTACTCCATGAAATGACACGATGATAATTGTACATAGAGACTGTGATAATTCTTAAAATCTACTACACTCTGCTGCACTCACCCTTTGCTGTAGGCGTAATTATTTTCTGTGATATGCATTTAAACTGCCCAAATTTCCTGGACTTTGACAATTTGCATTAGATAAACTTATCTCCTGCTGAAGCAAGAGGCACTTTGAAGTCATTAACTATGTGTTGGTGAGTACAACCTTTGCCATTATGTGAACTGTTTAATGTTTTCCAACAGACACACCTTTTTTCTTTCCTGACTATACAGTGTGAATTGAGGGCTGTGTTCGAATCCCTCGCTCCTCTCGGATTAACTTGCCACAGTCTAACTCCGTAGATAAGGTGGTGCCAGAGGTGGAGTTGGACGGATGGGTTTGCTTACACTGTAGTCCATAAAAGAAACAAAAGGCCTTGCATGCAAGAAAAGAAAAATGGAGAAAATAAATAAATGAAAGAAGTAAAATTAAAAACAAACATGAGAATGAGTTTCAAAGTCTATTTAAATCAAAAGGAATTCTATTTGTGGAAACAGAAAAATCATAGATTGCACTTGACTCCTGCTTTGGATCAGCTTAATGATAATGTACTCTATATAGCATTTTACACCTAAGCTTCTTATTTCACCAAAATAAAAATAAAATGAACTGAGAGAAAGCAGAAAGTAGCACTGGAATCTCTGGTTTTCTACTTTCTGTAAAATTACTTTTGGAAAAGAAGTATGATGTTGTCACATTAGCTCACTTAAAGATTTTAATTATTAAGAGGCTGCCTATATACAATAAGCAATACACTGCTGTGAAACAATACTAGTTTCAGAAATGGCTTATGTATGTATGCATGTATCCCTGAATGCAATGTTATTCATCTAACATATTGCTAAGTAAATTAATGCTCCCTCCTCATATAAAGCTTTAGGTCTACTGTAATTATAACTTCACATCTTTCCCAGACTTCTGAAGAGTTTCCAGGATATTGTGCACCTCTTAGCATCTATACTAAACATTTTAATTAGCTGCAACTGTTCTCCAAAACATGTTTGAATGAAAGATCTCCTGAGACATGAATGAAACAATGATACAGATATATTCCTAATGCATTTTGTGCTAAAACTGTCCTATAGGGTTAAAACACTAATCAGACAACTGCAAAATGTGTAAAATAGAGTCACCCTTTATCTTTGACTTACTCCAAACAGGGACACTTTGATTAATATGGCCTGCAAAATTGCTCCACATGAGCTGCGTCTGCTGCTTGTAGACAGTGCCATTGCGTGTAACAAGGGCTTGCTCAGACACACTTGGAGATGTCTTCATGGTCAGGAGCTGCCCTTTCCTGCAGGATACTGCGAGGACCAAGTCCACTGACACAGGCATTACGCACCACAGACCCAAAGTAACAGCAAGAAATACTTGGAAAATGAAGATGAATGGTAGGATTCATCTCACTTCCCTTCAGCTGTCTGAACAACAGGCATGTAGTCTTAGCTTACAGTGGTCCGTTACTGGAAGCAAGGAGATACAGGTGATTTATCCTATCCAAAATCACGTTACCCTCTCAAGGCCCTCAGCCCTGGCTGCTTGGTTTTGCTCAAGTGTCAATCCCTCTCACATTCCAGGACCATTGCTATATGCAGCGTAAACTGCACCCCCCGAGACAAAGTTCAGAATATTCCCCTTTTCCTTCCACTCATCCCTGCTGCCTTTGTTAAGGTTATTTTCTTCAACAGTAATTTCTGGCATTTATGTCATCAGCCTTGCAGGATTATACCTTGGAGGAAGAAGATGATTTCCCCAAGGAAAACCTCCTGCCTTTACAATCTAAAAGTGCAAAGTGAGCTTAAAAAAGTCACTTTGAAGTAGATGTCTTGTGTCTAGAAGCCTGAAGTTAGGTTTTATGAACCTGCCTCTTGGTGACTGCATTTGCAGTGCAATGTGACCCTCGTCCCTACAATAAGTCCTGTTGAAGTGAAGAGGATCAGGGCAGTGATAGCAGCTGGGCCAAATAGAGCCACATCAGGGTCCAGGACATGGCTAGAACCAAACCAGCACAAGGGAAGGCAGCCAGAGTAAGAGGGCTGGCAGATAACTTCAAGAATAGACTAGTGCCTAGTTTCTTTTACAGTGGCTGGTGGTTCAGTAAATGGGTGTTTACAATCTATTTTAATGATTGATTATATCTCACAAACAGCTGTAACACTCAAGGCATGATTTATACACAGCATTTCCTCTGTTTTCCCTCTGCCCTTTTAAATTGCTCCTTATACTTCGGTGGATCTATAAGCAGAATTCCTTTGGCTCCACGATCTTACTTCACCATGGTATCCATCAACTTTTAGTAGCTCTCCCTGCATTGAAATGCATGGCTCAGCATAGTGTGTAAATTCCTGGCTATAAAAAAATGTTTCCTAGAGCAAGAGAAAAATTACACTTGGGGGTTTGGAAGTACACTCTTGTTGTTACTCAAAGGGCTGATGCTAATGCCATATGAAAAAAAAAAATCCAGTTGTTTTTTATTCTCTTCCAATGTAATTTATACTTTAAGTCTTAAAGATCAAGCAGAAAATGTCTGAGAAATTAATTGCTCTTGTTCTGCACTGCCATACTAAGCAGCACTAATTGAACTGGGGGTGAGGTATGTCCCTGTTCTTATTCATCAATTATTTATCCTTAGCGTGAGACACCATGGTGAGAGTTCAGCAATACAAAATTTGCGCTCCAGCAGAGATATATAATGCAGTCACCTCCACATCCACAAAGCTCAGTCTCCCAGAAACATAAGCAAGCTGGGAATGGATGACTCACCTGCTCAATATCACTGTTTTTCCTTGATTTATATATAAATTCACCAATGGCTACAAACACCGAAAGAACAAGCCCTGCAGCGAGCACTATGAAAATGCCTCCAATATTCTCCACCCCAAGAGCACTGGCTTCTTTGCTGTCCTCCTCGGGGCAGCCGTTGCCTCGCCACCACTTTTCCTTCATCATGTGCAGCTTTCCCTCCTCCTGGAGCTGGAGGATGGCAATGGTGATCTTGTCTCTGTAAGGAGACCCTGTAAGGCGAGAGCAAGACCTGTCAGTTCTGGCTGCAGCAAAGGGAAGTCAAGGAAGGAGCAAGCTTCTGCTATGCGAAGCAAAAGTGCTCCCTTATCACAAGATTGATTATTCCAGCTAAAAGTCTTGGATTTTTTTCAGCTGGAAGGGGGAAGAGGATTATCTGTTGGTGTCTGCCCTGGGGACTGGAAAGCAGAAGGCTCCTTTGGTGCGGTTATTTGAGAATTTATTATAATTTCTAGGCTCTCCTACTGAGGTTTATTTAAGCCTTGGCTGTGGGTTTTCTTGCTAAGTAATTCCTCCATATCATGTTTGAATATTGCTTTGAGCATCCTTTGAGACTTTCCATTTTGCATCTTTTCTATTTACTTCAACATCTGTTTATTTTTTCTACTGCATGTAAAATGAGTAGCTAAGAAAAGCCTACAGTCAGACACATTCTCCTCCCATTTTTACTTGAATTTGCCCACAATTCCAGCTACGTAACAGCTTATAAGAACAATGGGCAGCCAAGTCCCCTTTTCCATGACTTGCAACAATGTTAGCACTGCCAGCTGAAAATAGAAACTTTTATGCTTTCTTTTTCAGGCCAGCAGTGTTGACGGGCCTGGACTGTATCTGGCAAGTAGCTGCGTCACGTTGGGTGGTTCAATCTGTTCAGGTTTGCCTCTCACACACTCTGCTCTGGTTCTCCATCTTCCAAAATCTCTGCCATCTGTAAGTCCCTTCAGCCAACTTGCGCTGCTGCAGGAACACAAGTCTGTCATCCCAAAAAGAGACAAAGGAGAGGTCTGCCCCTCACCTGGCTTTTGGAGCAGCACACAGTTAAAGGAAATTGCTACTGATTATCTTATATTGCCAGAAACTGAAGTTATGAACAATAACAGCAGCAATCCTGAAAGCAATTAAAATAGACAAGCGGAAGTTGGTTTTGGCACTGTGAGAGAGACTTTTCTTTATGTGGCAAGCATTTTATGATAGCAAGCAAAAGAGGGTTACGAGAAAGGTGTTTGACTCTAAAGGCATGCATGTACCTTCAGATCCTAACATGTTGGACTTCCTACAGTTGGAATCACTTAGAGTCTGAACTGAAATAGTGTCACCAGCCATTTGTCCATGTAGCTAACTACCATCCACCCTTTTCTTTAGCACATTAATGACTGTTTTCTTAAACAGTAATTTTACCAAAAGTCACATTTTTCTGCAAATTAAAGCAGTTGCAATTCTCAATCTAATTGAGGTAAACAAACTTTTAAGGCAGAACATGTGCCAGAATTTGAGTGATAGTGCAATACATATAAACTTAAGAAAAATCTCACTAGGCACAACTTTGTGTGTTTAAGCTAAATAGCTTTTGAAACCTGTCCCCACAGCTTCAGTTTTCTTTCTCATATTGCCATGCAGGACATTCTTAAAAATAATTGTACCATGAATACAAATCCCTCTCTCTGCTTTCCATTTCCTTTAGCCCACAACATTGTCTGAGGAGAATCAGCTTGAAAAACATTGCAGTTCTTTGTTTTGTTGTGCCAACACTCAGCTATTTTTTAGCATCTCTTACTGCCAGCACTAGGACATGCTGTGACCACAGATGCCAGGAGATGTGTCAAATTATACAAAGTCCATCTGGGAAGCCAGCAATCAGCAGCCACTGCCTGAGGTAGCCAGCTTTGAAAGGACAATATGCGTGCTGTAAGTATAGATGATTTCTATGCATGCTATTAAAGAACCAAAAATAAGCCCAACACAAAATAAAACAGAAACGCCTTCAAAAACAGAGAAGTGAATTATTTCCACTGAAAACATCAGTTTCTTTCAGAAGAAACAACAGAATGGTTTCCACCTTAGGAGAGGTTTGTCGCCCTGATAGCTAAAGACTGTTAGATTGCAGAACTCATTTATTTTCCCTTGCCTGAAAGGACATAGCAGTTAGGTAAAGTGAAGCAGCCTTGGTCACAGTGCAGGATTTGTGAGGATATTCATTCTTTCATGTGATGTTTATGTTGCCAGCAGTATTATCACAATTCATCTTGAGGGTAACAGGTGTATCTATATTTCTATGTGTGCTTTTAAAGTTTGTCAAGTGTGCCTGTAGTGCTGGATTGGTGATGTTTTATTGGTGAGCACTAAAACTGCACACAGGTCCATCTCAACACCTCTTTGAATATTCAGTGTATCATTTATGGCCCCTGAGCTATTAATAACTCACCTCTCAGGCCAAGAAATGCATCTATCTACTTTCTTAGCTGCCTCCCAAGTAACTGATAATAGCTGCAGTGTTGGAATTACTAGCATCAGCACTGGCAGGGATACTGGAATTAACACCAGTCCTGACATCTACACTAATGCTGCTTTCTTAAACTGTATTCCTGCCCCGGTTATGTTTTGCATAGGTTTTGCTTAGAGATGCCTTCGCTACAGCAGTACATGCAGAGTGCAGTAAGTTCACCACCAAGCATTGCTGCAGATTTTTCATCAGTAATAGTCTTTCCCTAGAATTTGATGAAAACCTTCCCCCTTCCGACCCATTGGCTCCCTAATGAACATGAATGGAGATGTTCATTGATATAACTAATTCCCCTTTTCCTAGCTCAGCACAAAGAAGTAGGAAGAAAGCCTATATTTGCAAGTTTTTTACTTGCAGAAGATGCTCTGATAAAACCGCACATTTCCTCGTTTTGTAGAACTCTCAAAAATCCTTCTTCTTGTTTCTTTGGGAGCCAAACAATGTTGACATTCAGCTCATTCACTGGAAATTTGGGAGTGAGAGGCATATGTTTACTGCTGAAAACCCTAGCCATGTTTTTGTGCATTCTGCTGAAGGAACAAATGCAGACACCAGTTAAGACCTGCTGAAACTTTGGTGTTGCAGTCATGGACAAGTTTTATTTTGGTTTGTTTTGGTTTTGGTTTTGGGTTTCTTTGTGTGTTTATTTGTTTTGGGTTTTGGTTTTGGTTTTTTTGTTTTTTTTTTTTTTTTTTTCCATACAGCTTCTGAAATCAATAGTCTTGAACGCTGCGAGAAAAACAACAGAGCCTCTAGGGCCCATCTGTGGAGATCTGAAGGATCTCCACAGCTTATCTTGTTCATGAAATCAATAATTTAAGAATTTAACGTGCCTAATGGCACTGAATTATTCCACAAGGCTTGGAGATATCTATCCCCATGAATTTTGCTGGTTTTCCTTAAGAAAAAAGTTAAAGCACATTTATCATACAGGAAATATATTTCACAGCTGTATTGCCAATGGATGTGCTCCCTCTGAGGATTACCATCTGTTCCAATTATTCCTTCATTGTTATTGGTTTAAATTGTGGCAGCTTTATAACTGCAGTGAAACTTTTGTCATACATTTGTGTTTATTTGGGATTTTAGCTTTGGTATCATTTTCCTCAGGGTGAGAAGGCTGTTCTAACATACCCAGTGGAAAAATAGACTTAAAATGTTCTCTGCCTGACAATCTGAGGTACTCAATAGCATAAAGAATCACAGTTCACAGTGCAGTGGTGTTTCTCCCTTATTCGTATCTTGCCTCCTAAGAAACCAGTGGACAAAATACTTCACCTGCTATATCCATGTAAACCAATGGTGCTTTGAGCAATTTCCCTGAAGACAATAAAATTGCATAGCTATTAACTGAATGTGGTAAGGTAAATGCATATGTGAGCAGTATGGAGAAGTATATTACACAGGAAAAAGATCTGGCTGCCTGGTACCAACTATTCACAAGAACAGACCACAAAAAACCTGACACACTTCCTAATTCTCTACAATTAGAAGATCTTGAAAAGGACACCAGATACACTAAAAAAGGTTTACTGGAAAGATTTTACAGAGATTTGAAGTCTTAAGACTCCATTTAGCTTAAAATATTGAAATCACTGATGCAGATGCAGAACTTTACAATTGCTTCTTGCTTACAGTTGTTCTTATGTATAACTCAGAGGTCATCAAACCAATCAGAATTTCATCTCTTTTCATGCAGTTTTCTTGAGGGAGCACACATGGTACATAACATTTATCCTCCCCACTTCCATTTTCCCAGAGACACCACGTGATTTCTCAAACTAAACTGAATTTCAGTAGAGTGACTTCCACCTTGAGCATCTCAGAGGATACCCAGTTTGCTATGAATGGGCTGCTCCAGAAGGCAAGCAAGTCACTCGACCTCATTCTGCAGATGTAGCCTGGACTGCTATATTCCCCCTTGCTTGCAGTTACTGCTTCCTGATGAGCAGGGCGAGAGTAGATATTTTGCCTAAATGCCTAAAGGGAGGCTTCTAGGGTTTCTTTTGATGTAAAAGTTTTCTAAAGGACTAGAGCATGATTTAAATGGCCATCTAAACTTCTGAAGGGGACATTGCTGGTTTTGCTCCACAACACCTGTGCTGGAAAGCATCTTACCAATAGGGGTTCCCACGCCGTAGCCTTTCGAATCAATGAGCCCCCCAATCTGGGTGAGATTGCAGTTTCTCTGAGTCACATATTCTATGCTGGTGGACTCCATTAGCAGTGCATAGTCCGTTGTGAGCACACGCTGGATTCCTTCATCATTGTTCTTCACTAGTGCTGTCTGCTGCCTGCTGCTCATAAATGCCCACATCTTCTCATATGTTGATATTTTGGATTTCTAAGGAGGGAAAATGAGGGTACATAATCACACCAGCACCCAAATTACACTTGTAAAGTATTCGTCAGCCTTTTGTTGTGACCGATGCTGATAGCACATTGGGAAAGAACTGGTGGCAGGGTTTCCCCTTCTGCAGCTTTTCTCTCTTGCCACGCTTTATGTTGAGGAATCTCATTTTTCACTTCCTTTGCAGTGCCAGGAACTTCATTACTGGCACGGCTGTGAAGTGCTTTGAAGTTTTTTGGGTTAATGCTGTTACATGGATTACAGCACATAACCCAGCTAAATTAGTGCAGCTGGATACTGTTGCACTCAGAAGCACTCAGAAGCAGCACACAGAAGCCACTGCTTCTGAGTGCAACAGCATTTGCCAGGGCAAATGCACTACTCCAGAAGCCTGATGATGAAATACTGGCTCTTTTGTATCGATAACAGTTGCCTAAAATCATGTGCTTCAAGGATAAAGCTTGAGAAACAAACTCAAAACAACTTCTAAGCAAACTTCTGCTTTTTGCTTTCCATTACAGTCAGACTTTAGGGTTTCATCCTTCTCCCACTGAAGTTAAGGGGGAATTTGACAAGGGTGTGTACATGTCCTGTGTCAGTGCCCAGTTGCACAAGGAAGTGGGATGCCAGAAGCCACAGCTGCCTGTATACAATGTCGAATATCCCTTCCTTCCCACTCCTTTCCCTGCATAGGAGCTCACAAGGCAGTGCCAGTGCTTCCTTGTTCAGACTTTTCCCTTTGTTGAAGGATATGAAAAGAAAAACTGAATCTGTTTAGAGACAGGCAGGAGCCCTGTGCCTGCAACCCTCAAGGTGTGCTACCTGCAAACCAAAACCCTTCAAGCACTCTCACAATGCTAACACGATCAAACCTCTCTCCTTGTATGCTCTCAAAAACATGGAGCAAACAATGTCACTTGGACCATTAGAAACTGTCAACAGAAATGATTTTATCACAAGGCAGCAAAACCAAGCATTGCTGAATTGGTCTGTGCTGCAGCCCAGCACAAGCCAGACACACACAAACCAATTCTTTAATGTAAGTATGAGTTGAAGGTCCTCCACACGCTCATATTTCCCCAGTTCCGGGCCAGTAGACCCTCGCTTCCTTCATGGACCCTATCTTTGGTTTGTAGTCATCATAGCTGACTTTAGACTCCCTGTGTGGAGACCATATGCAGACCACACCAGTAGACTGGGGATTCCCATGACAAGTTGATTTTCTGGTTCTTTGAACTTTAAATGCTAATATGCTTCACCTGTAAATTCAACACCTGTGAATGTTACCTAAATTCCACCTAAGTTTGGTAAGCCACAGGATACCACTAAACTTTGAAGATGGTTAAGTGCCTCTTTACTAGTACAAACCATTTTTACTGCTCAGTCGGGAATATTTTTTTGAAATTGATGATAACTTTATGCAGTAGATTGAGTCTGATATTGAATTTACTGTAAGGATGCATTCCTTATTCAGATGAGTTTCCAAGAAGGATCTTTAGCTTCTCAGTTTGCCAACCCCCATTTTTTTCAGGATAGATCATATGCCAGTTTCTGGCTACTAAATTTTTGCTCATTTTAGTGGAAACATGTCTGCACATCAGAAGGTAGGTGCTGGCAAGAGTCACAACATGAGATTAAGATCTATTATCACAGAGGGGCAAGAAAGCAATGGAAGATTTATAGACATGTTGGAAACAGAGCAGGACAGCAGTTTGCGTGTGTCATGATTTGTGGAGGTGAAACATCTTGCCTTCTGTTGGACTCTTCCCAAATTTGGACATTCATGCAGATGGTGAATGCTGCCTGAGATCCTGTTGGCTCACCTGCCTAAATTCCATTCCCTTGCTGGATCACTCCTTAACTGTCCAGGCCCTGTTTTCTGCGTATTTTCATCTGGGATCTTGCACAGGAAGTAGATTGACTCTGAGGTTTATTCAAGGTCAGAACTACATTTCTTACCCCCAAATAATTTCAATTGCTTTTGTTTTCATTGCCCCCAATACCTGGGTAGAAGGTATAGTCACTGCAGAAGCTTTCTAGAAAATATTGCCTCTTTAACAATAGTTTTTCTGAGGACACTATTACAACTGGTATACTAGTGTAAGGCATTCAAAATGTTGGTCTGAAGGAGTCTTCTATTTCTCTTGGCATTTCTTGGCTTAAGCACTGGGCATAGCCCTTAGCTAAATCAAATCTTGAAATACAGGAAGCGCCTGAAATAACGACCCTTCCTTAGTGCAACCCAGCCCTGCACTACACTCCTGCAGGACATTTTTACTGCTGTGGCACCTGCTTGTGCTGATTCCTGCTTTCCCTGTTCCCACCACATCAAGCACTCTCAGGTGGCAGGACCATTTCTGCAGCATAGGCTGCTCAATGTGAAAAGCAATTTTCACCCCAGCTCAGCTCTTCCAGCCCTCAAATCGGAGCGGTATGGCTGTCAGGGGGTACTTCTGGGCACTGGGGTACTCTTAGGGTCCACCACAGCATGGGACAGCTCAGGGGAAACTGTCCAGGCCAGGTCAGGTCTTCACAGCTCCTCAGAAAGACAGAGTTATTTCAGGTGTCTTCTGTAGAACTGGTATGCCAAAAGTGCTTTTTCTTAAACTATACCATAATACATATGCAACGTGGGCACAGGAGAAACTACTCCCCAGAAGCCTTTACCCTTGTCTTCTCCTAATTCCCAGGTCTCTTACTGGTGTGTGTGTGAGGGGATGCTGTCTTATGCCAAAAAGTATATGCCCTCACAGAGCACACAGTATTCCTTTTGTGTACAAAAGTCTCTATGGTATTTATTGTACAGAGACCTACTCAGTGATTCTTATTTATTTTTTTATGTTTCGGACAGTATAAAGATACCTTAAGCTTGTGAAACTCTTGAAGGGCTTCTATAATAACAATAACACCTTTTCTATAACACTATGTACATGTCACTGGTTTAGAAGTGTGATAAATTGTGGTTTCCATGCATCTTTCACTATTTCACATTCACTGTTCCAGAGAATCCATCTCTATTCTGTACAAAAACTAGTATCCTTTCACTTGTATTTTAGTACACATGTATTTAGGTACAAGTAAGCTAGCATCTACAGCATACAAGTATTTAACCACCTTGCTCATTTTTTTTTTTTTTTAATAAAGTTTTAAGGTCTTTTAAGCCTACAAATTTTAACCTCGGGGATTAATGGTGAAAAAACCCCAGTGTAAAGCTGGAAGCAGCTCTAGGAAATTGTTCTGAATTTCTCATGAAATTCAGGAGCTATTTCCTCTAAACATACATGGAAGCAACAGGCTTTGAAGATTTCTCTCTGATGCTGAATCTGATTTCAGAATAGCAACGGCAGTGACCATCTTTAGGCAGTGAAGATCTCTTAGACCAAGGGAGTTTCCCAGAGTCCTTCAAAAAGTGGCACAGCTGCTTTCCCCTGCAGTTTCCAGGAATATCTTCTGATGGGTTTCCCAGCATATCTCAATGGAAATGTCAGCTCATTTTTTGAAGAACTGACTACAATGAGGCCCTGAAAAATACTGTAGTTTGTGTGTTTCATTCAGCATGGAAAAGTTTCTATTCAGCTACAGGAGATCCATTACAAGGGCAGGTCATCCTTGACAGCTCCAGCAGGGATACCCTACCATCAGATCTATTGCATTATTGGGATGTCCTTGATGAGCATTATTGGTTTTGAGAGGTCATCCAAATACCCTAGCCAAGATCCTTTTTATTTGTAAGCATTTTGCCTCATGTGGAAGCGTTAGGGTTTGTGGTCAAAGAGGGGCAGGGGGCTTGGGCTGGAGCAGCAGAGGACAGGGGTCATGCATGGCACAGGTATTATTTTGCTCCACATGCTGCTTCCCCACAGTGTCTCATCCTCTTCAAAGACATCTCTTATTTGGCTATCTATAAACACTGTTCTTAGATACTATGGTGAAAAGGTTGATACCAGTTCATTCAGTGTTTAACTTCCCTGCTGAGACTACTGATGAAACTGCTAATTAATTCTAATTGTCACAGGACTTTTGCACGTGCATCCTATATTTATAGCTTGTTTGCTTTCACATTGACATTTTATGAGATTAATCCATTTTATATGTAATTAATACTAATACTTAAAAAAAAAAATAAAAATGCAGTAATCTACAAAGCAATTAGCCACAGAAAATGATCTTTTACTTACAGATGTGTTCATGTGTGCATGTAGCCCGTATTTTAATTATCTGTGTGGTACTGACCGTGGACCATTTTAAACAAGGGACAAGCTTGCGTTTTACTGCATTTTACTGTATTACTGCCATGCAATAGTACTGCCTGCAGTGCAAATGTGACCTTCAGAAGTGATCTTGGCCAAGTGGCTGGAAGAAGCTGAGATCCCACCCTGAGAAGCAACCTGGAGCAGAATGTCTCCAGGTCTTTGCTCCCGTTCCCTTCAGATCCTTCCATGAAAGACATGGGTTTGCCCCTCACAACAGTACAGCATCAGATCATTTCTCCATATGTCTTGGGGGAAAATCTCCCATCTTTTACATAAATACTGCTGAAGGATACTCTATGGATTTGGGCAAATGATGTATTTACCTATGAGGCTAATTCTTTCAAATGTTGTGATTCCACCTCACCATTTTATTGCTGGAGGGCCATGAGTCAGTCCAACCATACAGAGCTGGCTGAAGCCATCTTACCTTGAAGAAGGTCATGGTGGATCCATCTCTAACAGCCCCGTACTCTATCTTGGTTTGCTTTGCCAAATCATCTGCTGAATCAATGGGGGATTCCATCCTCTCCACAGTCAGGAAGGCAGCCAGGTTGGCAGTATAGGATGAGATTATGATTAAGGTGAAAAACCACCATATTCCTCCAACTATTCTGGTGGAAAGAGCTTTGGGCATCAGCTCTGATCCTGTTACAACATCATCAAAACAATCATATTAAAATGATGCTGAAAGATGCCTTTCCTGATACCACAGACTGTTTTTAGGCACAGAATGCTATTATGAGCTGTAGTATGATAAAATGATTTAAACAGTAATCTCACAGATGCACAGCTAACATTTATAATGGTAACACACTGTGAAGAGGATGTATGCCATGATACATGACAAATGGAATCATCCTTGGGTCTAAGCCCCATTACATTTCTGAGCTAATGACCTCTGTGATATTAACCCCTTACATCCCCAGCAAGCTATACTAGTATTTTTGTCTGTTTCCTGAATCTCTTTTTGGCAGTATACTGCAATCAGTTTTTTATCAGAGATCTTTAGTAGAATGCTATTCTTTTTGGATGCTTGTTTTAATCACAAGCAACCTGGCAGAACTACCTTACAAGAGAAACCTGCCCTGTGCACCCTATTGACATACCTAGAGCAGAACAGGGCACACAGTACAGTTCCACTGAACTTTCTGGAAGGTGTGAACCTGAGATAAAATCCCAGAACACATCTTATTATAAATGTGTGGTTTACGTCTGAAAATTCAGAAGGTGAATGGATGTGTCCTTTGGATCTACAGGGCAATGCAAAGCTTCATCCAGTGTATTTAACACTCACTACTGCTGAAAGGGTTTTAGCAGATCTGCTGGTATGTCACCAACAAAAGTCAAAGTGTTCTGCTATTGTCATAGAACTCCACAGAGAAGTACCTGTGGGTGTTAATTGCAATGAATCAGCTTCTAAACAGCTCAGGTAAACTCCATTTAAGCCACACAGGTACTTCTATTTCTAAGCATTCTGATGCAAGTTTTGTGCTGGTTTTTTTTTACAGGCATCAGTACTGAACTTAACTCATTGGGATTCAGTAAGGCACTTTACACAGCTATTTGAATACTTTTGACTTAAAAAGTAAGCCTTTGCATAATTATTTTGTTGATGAAGGATGGACTCAAGAAAGAACTTAAGTGCCTGAGAATAGAGATCTCAACACATAAATCCTTTGATGTAGCAAACATATTTCTGTTACTGGAAAAACACTGACCTATTATCTCTTCCCAGCTACTTAATGATTTCTGTAAGAAATTGAAACATGTTACAGAGAATATTTTCAGACTTTGAAAAATTCTGAATGTGACTTTTGGGGCAAAGACAAAAGGGTAAAAACTTTCCAAACAACCACAAACAGATTTAACTTAGCTTTGTATACTTATAGACATGTCTCTTAAAGGTCAAAGCTAAGCATAGCCCAAGGGTTTGAGTAGGTTGACAGAATTGCCAAACTGTGAGAGCAGATGCTCTGCCTGTGCAGCCCTCTGCAGCCCTGGTGCTGGACAGATTTCAAATTAAGTCAGCAGTCTAAAAGCAAAATTCACTTGAAATTTTCGAGTCCAAATATATTTGTTTCAAGAGCTGTAGCTCTTTAGGGATTTATGTTTGTGGTCTGTTGTACTTTCTTGCTTTTCAGGTTATATTTTTTTAAGTAAAATGAAATCTTTATTGTATTGTTGCTCTCAGTAGAAGCGTGTTTATTTCTAATCTGAGGCTGACCTGCAAAAGCCGGCTTCTATGCGTGCTGATTCAAGTCATCCTGAAGGTATTATTTCTGTCAAGCTTAGACAGCTATATAAATATAATTTCTACACTTGGACCCTGATGTGATACCTAGCTCTGACATATAGATCCCAGTAATGCATAACAGCCGGATACCTTGTGGATACCTCAACAAGCAATCATGCAATCTGCCAGTGCAGCCTTCTGCAGCAGAAAGGGTAGGTAAGAAGCCCTGTGTGCTGAATTTGTGAGGGGAGATGTCAAATCTCCTGTGATTTCCTCTAGCAAAGAGTTGTGTGTGAAAAATCAGCAGAATACATTCAGTACAATTAAGCTCAAAATGCCACAGTCTATTAATTATGCAGTGAGCTACTGTTTTGCTTTAGTGAGGTGCTGAGCTCACTTTGCTCGCAGCTAAACCAAGTGTGCCCAGCATCTCTTTTGATCATTCCAATGTTTATTTCAGTGTTCACATTTTTGAGGGCATCAATTCCAGCAGAAAGCATTAATATATGAACATGCTCACCACCTTCACTCTATGCACTCTACTCAACCAGATACTCCTAGTCTGACCCATTGCCTGGCTGAACTGGGGCTCTGATGGATAGCTTTCCTTTCTGAAAGTGGTAGTTTCTCTGAATGAATTGGATGAAATGCGCCCTGTCTGGATGCTTTCAGAATATGCATAACACATCTGAGACTTGCAGGGGAAAAACAAGGGAAGTAATGTCTAAATAAAAACGTTGCTAGCAAGACTCAGGGTCAGAGACAATACTTGCTGAAGTCTCTCTAGTGCCTTTTAATGGCAGACATGACAGCCAATCCTGATCCAGACTTTGCTCACGCTCTGTAGAAAAGAGAAAGTCTGATCATCACATTTTAAAATTTAATAACAAGTGGCTTCCAATCAAGCACAACAAGCAGCTGCTGCCAACAAGAAAGAACATAACGCTAGATGCACAGTCACAACCATTCACATCATGTTCAAACTCTTCACATTAGCGATGATGCACTTACAATCACACGCACCACAAGTTTGTACATGGAAACATTTGCGTTGCCTTACAAATGTTTTTTCTTTCTTTCTTTCTTTGTTTTTCTTTCTTTCTTTGTCTCTTTCTTTCTTTTGCTTTGTTTTTAATCTTCTTGAAAGACAAGCAGAGTCTGGTTGGGGCTGACTGTCATGTACCCAAGGTAGTGGTAACGAGCAGACACTGCATCCCACAGTTTGCTGTGGATGATGGTAAACTCCAAAAAAGGCAGTACACCGAAACACAAAATCCTGGGGCACTTTCACACACAGGGCAATCACAGTTATATACACACACCTGCCTGATACTGTAAAACCTCAGCCTGTGTTTTACTAGTAAGTTGGAAGGAAAATGAAAGAAAACAGCATCCAACCTCTTCAAAATAATTTCTATGAGCAAGCTCCTGTCAGTATATTAGTGCACCAATAAAAGCAAGTGCATCTTAGACAAAGTACAAACTTTATTCTCTATCATGCTTAGGAAAAAATCCTCCTCTTCTTTTTTTCACTGCTATTCATGTCTGTTAAAGAGGGAAGAATAAACTGTACCTGGATGAATGCAGAGATGGTTTTATATCCCTTACTTAAGTGTTTAGGAATTTAATACCTGGGCTTTCCTCTGAATTGCTTTTGTTGTTGTTGTTGCAGGGTGGGAGTTTTTTTGTTCAGCTTTGATTCAACTTGAAATGTTTGACAGAAAATATTGGCATTCTTTTCAGTAGACCCCAGTTTTGGTGAATAGTGATTTAATTGGAAACCTTAGAACATATATGCCACAACCAATTGTGTTTAGTACACTTGACTTCCCATATGGAGTAAGCTTCACTGCCCTTCCTTGTGAACTGAGTTAAGTGTCAGCTGTTTCCAAAATCATCATCAACTTGTGGAACTTGTGACTGGGTAAAGTTAATGCTTCTAAGGTTGGATGCATTTACAGAAGAATGGGACCCATACCTGCAGAAAAGCCATAAAAAAAAAGGTTTGGTTTTTGCTTTTAAACAAAGTGTTTGACAAGTGCCAACAAACTTAACAACCTTCTGAAGAAAGAGTATCTTTTTTTGTTGTTGTTATTCAGCAATTATAACTGTTTTTCTAGGGTAGCTAAGGCTGTCACCGTTTCCATTGGATTGGAGCCCAACGTCTTCCTATTTCCAAACCTCTTATACCAATAAACTCAACTTCAGCATGAAGCACTTAGCAGCTCTCTTGCCATTATTTTACATATTGGTCCCAGAAACTCCCGTGTGACCCTGTCTGCTTTCCTTTCCCTCAGATGCTTCCCCTCCTTCCTTCTGCTGCAGCCTTATTCTGGGTTTCACAGGTTCCCCTCCTCTGCCTGCTCCCAGTTGCAGTGGCACTTCGTTTTCTTCCTTTGTTCTATTGCTTAGTTTCTGAGATCAGGTTTTACAGTATAAGTTGCATTTACAGAGGGTGGAGTTTACCAGCACAGAAGCCCTTGAGCAGACTGTGGGATGTGTGCGATAACGAAGTGTAACCGGTGTACCTTGCTGCATGAGAGCTCCAACTCCAAACCAGAAACTATTTAGTAAAGTAAAATTGTTTTCCACCACATCTGAGTCTGGGTTGCACGGGTGGGGGTTATACCATTCATATGGTGTAAACCTGTGGCAGTTAACAGAAACAATCCGTAAACATCAAATAGAGTACATACAGTGGCAGCAAACCTGCTGAACAACACACAAAGTGGGGAGGCTAATGAAGGAAGCAAGGAAAAGAAAACCTCATCTGAAAGCCCGTCTGTGGGACGTCCTGCAGCTGCCCTGCACAACCCGTCGAGCAGCGCTGCAACTCCAAGAGCTGTTTCCACAGTCCCAGATCTAGCAAAGTGTTACTCCCTTACTCCTCCCACTCTTGGCTTAGAGCCCTCCAGGGTGAGGATTCTGCAACGCCGCGCAGCTTTCCTGCGTGCGCTGCTGACAGAGAGACAGTCACAGGAGCAGGGGAAAACTCAAAGCCATGTAGCTGCGCCTTGGAATAGCATTTAGAAATAATGAAGGAGTAAAAGCCCTCTAAAAGCAACTGTCATTTGCTGTCTGTAACTGAGATGCTTGATGCTGAATGTGCTCTCCCTGCACGAGCCTGTCATGGCAGCAAAAGAAAAGACTGCCAATCGTTTGAAGGTGTTTGGGAGCAATTGCAGAGCCTGAAAGCTGTAGGCCCATGTTGTCAGTGTTTCTGAGAGAGAATTACGTGGAGGATTGCCTTAATGGAAGAACTCTGCTCTATTCCCCCCATGCTGTCCTGCAACTGCGAACCGTGCCCCTTCTTCTCTGCACAACACTTGGCAAAGCTACATTAAGGACCATTTCTCCCCAAGGTGCCTTGCCTGCTGTTGCTTCCTGCTGCTGTGTGGCTTGCATTCATTCTCATGAAGTTTATGAATATAGCTTTAATTGGCAATGCCAGGCCAATATATTTTAATTACTGCTTCAACAACATAATTAAGCATGAATTTACGCACGGTTGCAAGCAGAGTGCCTTGCTTAGCTGAAGTAATGAACTCCGATAATAATGAAGCCAGTAATTGAAACAGTATGTAGCTAAGGATGTCATTAGCTGCACAATATTACCATTACTAGTACAACAGTATTCACATCAAAAAAAAGACACAGTTTTCAGGTGCAAAATACAACAGTTCTGCATACAATCACCAAGTTATGTGCTTTAAATTTGTGCTAGAATAATGCAAGCAACTGTTGTGTGGTAATGAAATTGTTCCCAAATCAGTTTATGCGCACATAGGGAAATACATCCTTAACAAGAGACCCAAAATTAAGACCTGTAGGTTGCCTGAGCTGCCAACCACCATAAAAGTGAAGAGGTCCCGTGATGAGCATTCACCCACAGGATCCCAGAGTGTTAACACAGGACAGTAAAAAGGCGTACAAATAACTCTGCCTGACCTGACTGGAAAGTCCAAGGCTGGGATCTTGCATTGCTTGAAACAGCCATCACATTCAGCAGGTTGGATGCAAATGTCCCCATCACCAAAAGAGCAAAACATCCATTGCTAGAAATTGGCAGTGAAATTTTGGCAGCAAAACTCTTTCTGTCAGACTGGAAAGATTTTTATAGCTCTGGGTATATATTTTAATGTGCTACTAAGGTATATATTTATTTTTCTCTTTGAAACAAAAGCCAGTTTTTTTCCTGTGTTTGTATTGATTCACTGAGCTCTGAGAAGATGCTGGCTTACAATTCAGCTCTATTTCACTGCTCAGGCCTTCTGTTTTCCTGGCCATTTCTCTTCTTTTCTGCCTTCAGCAGCAGCTGTGCTGAGGTTTCTGATAGAGTTGAGATGCTCAAAGTCACCTAAGCACCTTTTTTATATAGGATCTGCATGACATTTTTCACCACTGGTGGTTACCTCAGCAACCTAGCTCTAGCATCATTGACATCAACAGCATAGTTGATAAGGCTTTAGCAGTAAAGGGAAGTTTTGGCAGAAAATGCCTTGTTCATTCACTGCCAGCGTACTCAGTAAACAGCGCTTTGTCAGTCTGTAACCCTTCACAGTGATAAAAACTTCAGTGCTTGAGCTTAAAAATTATTTTAACCAAGACAGAGCTACATAAGGCTCAAAGACAAGAAATTATTCAGCTTAATTTTTCTTAATGACAATATAACAATATTTGCTGAAACACTGGGCAAATATTACAGTAATGTTGATACATCTAGAGCAGGTCTAGATGTGGACTGTAAGAACAGCTTAGCTTCTTGGAATAAATCAAAATTTATAAACTATAAATTAAGGTGATGTGAACACAATTTTGTGTACTTCAGCTTACGTAGTTGCAATCTAATTAGGCGCTGCTTTTAGGCATCAGTTCAAAAAAAGCATGTCAGAAAATAATTGAACACTCAGAAAATCATATTTACTCTTTTGCTGAACTAGTACTTTCTTTTCCTCTTTTCCTAAAATAGGTGGATTATGAGAATGATATGCAAAGTTGATATATTGAAGTTGTTACAAGTCACATTTTGTGCTGTGTTTTGAATGTGTGTGGTTCTAAACCTTTAATGACACATAAGTTTTTTAGCTAATTTTAGACACATTTGATAAATAGGTAGAGACATTAGAGGTTATTATGCCCCTGCAAGTGTTGTGAAACATTGCAGTAGTAGCCCCACTAGGAGAAAAGCTGCAGGATGAGCTCAGAACTTGTTATGTTTCAGTTAATCCATATGGGAAAGATCACCTATAAATCCTTCAGCTGTACAGAAAGCGAACAGACAGGCAAACTTCAATTGGCGATCACAATCCGCCATGAGACACAAATCCGTAGGGAAATCAGGCTTCATTAGTTACACTGGTCCTGGAACCACTGCTTTTTGAAAGATTTCAGAAGCAAAACAAAACACAGTTACACAGGGCAAACCTACAGATTTACCCAAAGGCTACACTGAGATTTGGAGCAATATTTAACAGCCAAGAAAGAAAAGCAAACAGGTTTCACAGCTGATGGCTTGTAAGCACTGTGCATTTCCCTTTGGTTTGCTCCTGGCCATGTGTCTGTGTGTAGGCAGCTCTGGAGCAGGCAGAGGACCCTGATGCTTATTATCCTTGCAGTCTTGCTGCTGTTATTTAAAAGATTGAAGCACTGAGGGTAACTCATGCTTTGTTTTCTCTTGTGCTGTCCTGAGGTGGAGGGGACTGAGGGATGTTTTTAGTCTTGGCGCACAACTGCAGAAAAGTCAGTCTGTCACAGTCAAGCAGATTTAATATTAGTCATGAATGAGATCATGATTTGCTTACAGTAAGAGTTATTATTTATGGTACAGTGAGCCACTGCAAGAGCTTGTGGGAAGTCATGACTAATTGTGTACAGTCCCATAGCTGCCAGGGATGGATAAACTCTTTCTTTTACCTAGGGCCAATACTAATAACTTAACCCATGTCGTCTCCTCCTCTAATTCTCTCCTTCTTCTTCACATTTTCATTGATTTAAAGCAAAAAAGCAAATTCCACAAATTTCTGTGCTTTGGTACCAGTATAGAAACATGCAAACAACCAAAGGATTCACACAGATCACCCTCCTGGAACAAGGGTTGTTCAGTGGACCACAGGGAAATGCATGGCTGAGGCTGGATGCTCTCAGCAGAACTGCCGGATGCTCTCAGCAGAACTGCCTGTGTGACTGAAATGTTTGCAGAACTGTGCCTTTTGGTTAAAACAAAACAAGCGAACTGGAAGAAAAGCAGTAAGAGCTTAATTTGACCCAGCTCACACAGAAGTAAAAGTCAGGAACAACATGTTACATTACCAGAATTGATGATTCAGATTACAATTGATTTATGACCTTTGAATTAGGTATATGTATGTATGCATTGGAATATATACATTAATGCAGACTTCTTAAAGATGAATGCCATCAGTTGCAATAAAAAGTGCAGCATTCCTGTTGCTTTTACAATGATGTGAATGTGTGGACTTCTGATGGCACATCACTTTGGTTCTTATATTTCATAGTGTAAATATTTTCTGAGGCTATTTTTCATATAGTTTATTAATGTAGAATATATTTTTGTATACAAAACCAATATGTAATAGAAGTGGGGGAAGGGTTAGTTAGGAATCCTCAGTAAAACAAACCAAAACATGAATCTCTGTGAGGCACTAATAAAAATATTTATGTTTCAAATCATAAAAATGAAAAAATGAAGGATAGAATGAGATTAAATAGAGTTGGAAATGAAATTCCAAGGCCACCAGCTGAAGAAAAGGACAATAAATATGCCAGTTTGGAGTCCAGGTTTATTCAGGAGTATAGAAAAATGTATGCCTCAAATGACCAATTTCCTCTGACAAGTTTCTAAGTTCATTTTCTTTCACACTTGGTTCGCTCTTATTCAAAGCGCTAGAGCAACTGACTCTGTGGTCCATGGTCTCTAACGCCATGAAAAGTAGCTTATATCCAGTTTTTGAAACCATGTCAGCTATCTAGATTTTTTAAGCCTAATGATAAGTGTATAGAATACACTGCCAGCCCTCTGGAGCTGTGAGTGTGGTCCACTTGTTCAGAAACTTTGTGTCATACCTGCCTTTGAGGACTTTATAAGCTTTAGATTGATTTGGAAAAGTGGTATGTGCTTATTTCCTGCTGGTTTTGAACAGGGACATCACTGGAGGCCTGCCGTTGACAGACAGGGTGCACCTCAGGACAGTGCTGGGAGAGAATTTTAGGTATACTTCACCTTGCAGATCGACCCCTCAGGTTCCCAGACACATTATCTCGTATTTTCAAGGGGAAATTAGCTGAGCTAATTGACATCCTTCAGCAAAAATATGTTCACATCCTCTTTCTTACCTTTTAACTGTGTGCACTGTTAGTGGAAAAGAGAAGTGCTTATATGTAATACAAACTGCTTTTCAACATGTAGTCTGCTGAGGTGTTGCATATTAACAGAGAGAAGCTGACACATTTCATCGGCTATTTTTCTCCATTCAGCCCTCAAGGAAAGCAAAATCTCATCACATTGCAATATATAAAAGTGATAGGAGAAAGAATACCAAGAGACTTTCTAGAATGTTATGTTTTAGGATGGGAAAAATCCCTTAGGACACTATTATGCTATATCTGTTTTGCAGAGCCCATGCATCACCTATGGGAGGAGAGGTACTTAATGTGAATACACCTAAAACTGTCTTTGACTTACCTTGCAATGACAAAGAGGACACAACTGACTCCAAGGCAGGCTAGGAGAACATACATCCAAATATCAGGAGAAAGAGGGTTTAAAAAGGAGAAAACTCCAGGGTTTGTCCCATTGGGCTTCCGGTACAAGATACTGATTCCCAGTGTCATGAAGGGCTTGGAAAAATCAATTACTTTCTCTCTTACATAGGTAATAGTGAGAGGAGCAACGGCCAGATCAGCTTTCTGAAATCACAAATGGGAAAGTACTCATTCTTTTTCATGTTCAGAAAATGCAATAATATTCCTTCATTTTTCCCCCCCAAGTATTAAAAACTAAACTAAATTTTACTATAAATCTGTATGACAAAATTTAACATTGCTAGGGTATTATTTGGTACATGATATATTTCCTCTCCTTGCAGGGAGAGGGGCATTTGTGACTTTCATGTGAGTAGGACAGGTATGACCAGGGACATGAAGCTTGGTCCTCTGCAACAGGGAAGACTGTGAGCAAGGACTGCCAGAGCATCTGGGTAGGAACTACATCCACAGATCAGGGGCAGCTACTGGGAAGAGGTGAGCGGGAAGCTCAGCCTTTGCAGCTCAAATTTGTAGGTGAAGGGTGGCAGGACCCATGCTAGTGCCCACTACCCCACTGGAGATGGAGGTTTCCCCCACACACACCTGCAAACTGTTGGTACAAATGTACTAATCTGACTTCCTACTCTGACAAGTGACAATAAAGAAAGAGTAATGGCTCTAAAACTAAAGCAAACATGTTTGGGCTGGGTTCGTATAAAATACAGTAGGTATTTTAAAAGAAGAGAGAAGGATTCAATCTCACGTGATCTATGAGTTCTTTGACCATTCCATTCCACTCTCCTTTGTCATTCTGGGCTCCATATTTACCATCAGAAACTAGTTTGACCTCATAGATGAAGCCTAAAATATTTGACAGCTCTTTTAGCAGGTCCAGGCAATAACCCTCAAATCTGTCGTTTCCATACAAGGGCTTGTCAGACTTCTTGTACATAACATAGGGATCTTCCTATAGAAAAAGAGAGTAGACACGTATCAATAGAAATTAGGTTTGTTTCAGATTATACCAGTTTCTCTAAATTATCTTAATATTTTCTAAGTGGATTAAAATTAGATGCAAACCAGTAATTTATTGTGTCCATTAAAAGCTGTTTTAGGTCTGTTAACAAATTGACTGAATCAGTTAAGCATAAGGCCCCTAATTTTCAGCGGAACAGATCATTCATAGCTCCCAGGAGCTTTAATTAAAGTAGTGCTTAGCAACTCTAAAATCAGACCTGAGATCTGTACATTGTCTCACCCTAAGGGACAGGGAGGGATATTGAAGGAGAAAGAAGCCTAAATAACAGAAAAATAACCACAAGAGGAACCTAAAAATTTATATTCTGTGAGAAATAGGTATTTATTGGAAGAAAATGAGTTGTATGAGCATGTATTCACATGAGAGAATGGAGAACAGCATAGGTAGATTGCAAAGCACTTTGTTGCTTTTCTTTTTAAAGCATTTTGGGTGGAAGATCTGGGCAAGCAGGTTTCTGCAGTTTAATGCAGCAAAAGACCTCTAGCAATAGAAAAGGAGTGTAATGGAAGCCTTTGAGCTCTTCCCCTCCTCCTGAGGAATTAGGTGGAATAATTTTAAGAAATGGCATTACTGGCCAGGCAGTAATGGTTGTTCTGCACGAGAGAGAACAACCCATGAATACCCTGTTGCATATTTTCCATCTGTCATAGTAAGGACATAATCTGTCTATCTGTGGTTTGCTACTTTCTGTATGTCCTCGTCATTTCATTTTCAGTAAAAAGGAAGGATGTATAAGCACTGACAACAAAGCTGTGTGTGTTAATGCTTCTGGGAAGAAAAGCATGCAGGGTTCATCTTTGAAATATTGAAGTAAGCTATACAATTTTGGAAGCAGAGATTCCCAAGAGTCTTTCATTGGCAGTGGGATATTTTTGACTCAATCATGTGGTTAGGTGAACGTGTATGATTGTGAGTCTAAATCAAAACAATTGCTTGAAAACAGACAATTTAACAAAACATTGTGCAGAGGAAAACAGCCATGGCATGCAAGGTGAAGGTGGCAAAGGCAACCACGGAGAGCCCTGCAATCATCAGCAGTACCTGCATCCTACGGCATGGCTGTAGGTGATAGTGGCACCTCTGCACAGTGAGACTTACCAAAATGGTGGTGACAATAAGTGTCCGGTTAGCCAAGGAATCTGTGATGTTGGTCGATCGGTCCTTGTTGCTGTCTGTCATGTTAAGGCCACTGTATGAGTTCCAAACCCCAATCTGCACACAAGAGAGCAGTTAAGTGGCTACCTGGCTAGGGCGAGCCAAAACACTTCCCTAAGTGCTCACCACCTAGGAAGAATGAACTGGCTCTAGCCACCACAGAGACACCAGCAGTACGAAAGGCTAGAGAGGCTGTAGGTCCAAGTAAGGTAGCAACATCAAATGACTGATTTAGAAAACACAGGGAACATACCACCCTTTCAAAAACAGGTGGGAATGGATGAGCTGTAAGAGTATAAGGCATGCCAGTACAGTGGTGTATTAGCCAATTTGCTACAAAAGCAGAACATATTGGCTTTGTTTCCTACTAAAAAATGTCAAATGTCTATTTCTGTGATATTTTTTTTTGTTTAAATTTTGCAAATGGTAGAGTTGAAACATATGCTGAGACCTCTCTCTTCCAACACAACAGATTAAAAGCTTGAATAAGTATGTTAAAGCAAACTGATGGATGCACTGGCTTTTTGCTTCCATTTTGCCTTCAGCAGGTTTAGCAAAGATTGTTCTGTCATTTCTTGCTACTGTATATGACAGAGCTACAAAGGTGATACCATTGCACACACTGACCAATATTTGTTCCGTAAATATAAGAGGCCAAATGCAAATTTCTTTCAAGCCTTGGAGGCAGTGAAGAATTCCATTATTTAATGCCCAATCTGAAGCTTCAAGGGAAAGATCTTCATGATTTCAGTGGATTTGGATATACACCTCATAAGGGCAGAAATTATAACCATGTTCATTTGTTCAGGTAAATATTTACTTAACATAAGCACAGTCTGAAAGCATATTCAGGTTTTTTTTTGCATTTGGATTTACCTATACAGCATGGCTGAGAGCTGATGTGAGAAAACTCCAGGCAAGGAACTAGCTCAGGAAATTTGGCTGGTCTTGGACATTTGTGGAGAGCACCAGATGGATGGTTTGGGGGACTGACATTGTCTGTCCACAGAGCACTTCAGCACGTGGCTCTGCCGACATGTTTCACCTCTACCCAGGAGGGATCTGCTTTCAGATCCTCCCTGCTGGGACTGCCACCAAAGCTGCCAAGCAAGTCTGAGACCAACCCCACTTATTCTGTGTACTGGAGGTCTCTATCTGCTGTTAGATACTCAGTCATTTCAGACGCAGGCTGGACTCTTTTTCTTTGGTTGTTAGCTGAGGCAGAGATGGCACTGCCTTTGTACCAAACCCAGCAGATTAATTTGTGCATGCTGACTGTGGGGTAATAACTGCATAATTTCAAACAAACCTTGGGTTTGTGTCCCTGAATGCCACAGCTTTCTTCTGGCACAATTTTTTTGTCATGCCATTTCTAAAAATTTTTTTTTTTAAGAATTTATCCGTCATTCCTTTTGTTTCCAAAACTAGATCATGTTGGGAAACTGATCTAGAAGGTACACTGGATGTTGGGTGTTATGATAGCGAGTGCCAAGAATGTAGTAAATAACCAATGTCCTTGAACTTGCACCAGGTTGGCTGAGTTAATCAAAAGCCATTCTGCTCGTTGTTACTGACTTAATATGCTTTTATTGGCTGGCAACAGGGAAGAGGAGAACAATCATGAAGAACATGGAGCGACACAGTCACAGTGCATACAAAATACACCAGGATACCACTCTAGGTCTGGATAAAAGAATGACACTGCAGGTCAACCTTGATTAGAGTGAGGGAGGAGGTTGGAGGGGCACTGGAAGAATGAGGTCAAGGTAGTACATTGCTATGATGAATCTAGGGGAGTTATTGCAGTTTAGTGACAAGTTTGAGAGGTGTCATATGCCCTTCTCAGCAGGCCTGTGCTTTGAACCGATTGTAATTTGGTTTAAATCAATTCAGCATAACACAAAATGCCAAGAGTTGAAAGTGAGACTGGTCCAATAGAGTTCTCCATGTCAGGTAGGATGATCTATTCACCAGTAATGAGGGAAATGGTGGCCTTAGCCTGATTCACTGAAAACTAAAACAAGGTTATTAAGTAAGTGCTTTATAAGAACACAAAAAGAGTACTATAGGTTATTTTGCATTGGTTTACTTTAGTATTGAAATCCCTCCCAAAACAACACCAAACCAAAATCTTTTTTAACTGTGTATATAGGAGGGGTGGGAAATTGTGAGATCTGTGTGAAATATGTGCAAAATATAAGCATTATAAGAAATTTTTATCTTGTGACTGCAGAACACTTTAAGCGTGATTAATGTGGTTGTTATCTTTTTACAGAATGACAACCGTGGGTTGTACCTCCAGTGGGGAGCAGCACATGGAGCTTGTCTCTGACTCCCACTTTGGCGCCTTTTCCAGCAGGCAGAGGAACCTCACATTAAAAAAGGGACAAGATTCCTGGGGCAATTTAGATCTTTTATAAACAAGCTTAGTTCCAATTTCCATATGTTAGTGAATGACAGCACCCACTTAATCATCTGTATTATTTTCTGTAAGGAGCTAATAACACGCTTGTCAAAATTTTGAGTCAACATTGCTTGAACATTGCCTGCATAGTGCATATTTTGTGAGAGGCAAAAAACTCCACAATCCTGCATGTTAAAACAGTCCTTGCTGCTGATGCTAATACACATTCAAAATTGTGTAAATTTACCATTCATGGTAAATTTTAAAATTAAATTTAATTTAATTTAAATGGTAAAATTGAATTTTACCATTTAATTGAATTTTACCATTTAATTTACCATTCGTGGTAAATTTTAGGTGAATTGGGATGGGTAACAACTCAGAAAAGAGCTGCTTTTGCAGTAACCAGAGCGTCCAATCAGAGAGGAAAATCACAGCTCCCAAAAAATAAAATAATAATTAAAAAAATATTTTGTGAAAAAGCTGAATGCTATTGAAGTCTTACTATTTGGAATTACAGTGTCTCAAGTTGGAGTGAGACTTCTTCTACCAGAAAAATTCATACTCTCTGACAGACTGTTGTCTCTAAACTGCAATATAAGCCACTTTCAAAACCCAAAGGATGAGTCTGAAGACCCAGCCCAAAGGTTTTTTTCATCACCCGTCTGTGTACAAACCTTCTTCCACACTTTATATAAATGATTAGAAACCTCGCCAGCAGCCTTTGTACAGAGAAAAATAAACAGAGTGCTTCATTAAAAATGAAAAGAGAATCAGCCTGGAGAGCTGTGTGGGAGCAATTACATTTAAAGCCTCAATTAACCCATCAGCAATTATCATTCAGAGTCAAGACAGTGTACACAGAGCAAGGGACAATGCTGTCTTCAGCTGACATGTGCTGGTGGCAATACCTGTGTTCGGGATTTGTTAGACACTCAGAGCAGCCACCTCGTGGGTGGTGGTGGAAGGAGCTTGGTGTTGCCCATTGGGAGCCCATGTTTGCTGGCTGATTGAGAGCCAGGGCAAGGAAAATGGAACTAATCTAATCTGAGAAATATGACGAATTTTTAACATCTCAGTTCTTGTTGGGGTTAACTATTCAAGCACCTTCTTTACTCTCTCCCTCATGTCACATTTAACAAAAGCAGTACATGTAAGATCACAGAATCATAGGTAAGACTAGGGTTTACCTCTCTATATGAGTTTACCACACCAAGTTACAGTGGTGAGAACTGAAGGTAATGTCCACTTAAAATAATTATTTTCATTTATATAATTATTGCCAGTCCCAAATTCCTATCCCACACCTCAAAATGTAAGGTACACATTGTAGAATAATAAATCAATCTTAGTAGCTCTGTTTTCACTTTGACTTAAATAATCTTGGAAAAAATGTTTTTTACCCAAGCACAGGAGTCCTAAGCTGAGGAGAATGAATTTCCCTAAGCCACTGTCAAATTAACTTTTTGTCATTGTTTTACAAAAGATCTAGTTACCTTTTCTGTTCCTTCCTCCTTGAGGCTAATAATGTCCAAATCAAAATCCTTCCGTAAGCCATCCGTTTTATTGAAGGTTATGCGCCCTGTCAGGCCATCCCACCGTGCCTGCGTGAACACAAAAACACTCTTCCCTGTAACAATTAGTAGGAACTACTATGAAGCCATGACAGAATTGCATTTTAAATCAACTGTATTATTGGATCACTTCCAAATATTTTTTTTAAACATATGTGGCTTTGCTCCTTCAATAAAATCACTTTCCTCAACATTTTTACTTTAGTTTCTCCTCAATATGCTTTGCATGTTACAATCAGACACAACTTTGTGACCCTTTATACACATTGACTTACGTATGCCTAGTACTGTGTAAAAAAGATACACTGAAAAGAGAGAAAGGCAGAATAAAGTGTGTCTTACACATGCCCAAAGACAGGACAGTTTTGCACTTCCTAAAAAATCACTAAGAAATTAAAAAATAAGTCTGCTTTGTCTAAGCTTTGGGTCTGATCCTTGGAGTACAACAGCCTAAATCCACCAGCCTGGCTGGAGTGACCTTCTTTACCCAGGCCAAGACCTTTTAAGTTCTCCATAATGAATGGGTAACAGATGGCAATCAGTGCTGAATGGGAGTCCCCAAAAGATCCTTAATGAAGGAAGGTATCTAACCATTCCATATTACCAAAGCTTTCACAAAGCTTTCACAAAGCTTTGGTTCTGCATTTCTTAGTCTCATGTGATAGATATTGCCCCTGCTACTCAGGATCCAGAAATCCAGATATTTCTAGGAAGAGATGAAGAAGGGCCTTTGTCATTCTGGCTTGATTTCTTGGACAGGATCTGGTTGAGCATCCCCCACCAGCACTGGACTCCTAATGTCCTCGACTTTGCTGAATTGTTTCATTAAACCTGTCCTGGGTTCAGCAGTAGCAGTCATTTTTCTCCTTCTTGGTAGCTGGTGCAGCACTGTGTTTTTGACTTGTGGC
>JANRGW010015596.1:60602-76732 GCA_024733675.1 Psilopsiagon aymara
TGGCTTTCTGGGCTGCAAGAGCACACTGCAGGCTCATGTTCATTTTTCCATCAACCAACACCCCCAAGTCCTTCTCCTTAGGGCTGCTCAGAATTCTTTTCTGCCCAGCCTGTATGGGATGCAAGTCTAGCACTTGTTTTGTTTGCTCTTATAATTAAGAGTTTTCAGTTCAAAGTAACAGAGAGTAATGGGCTAATAGCAGAAATGAATCCATTACTTCATGGCCAACAAATAAGTTTTAAAAAAGTAAAACAAAGAAAAATGTTTGGTTAATGAGAATTGATTAAATACTAATATCAAATTATCTGGCAACAAAATTGCTACCAAAGTAAATAACTGTATTTCATTGAATTAACTAAATATTGCAGTATCAGAGCCAGCCCAGAGAAAACTGCAATGAGTATTTATAAATGCTGTAATTAACTCAAAACTAAAACACATTGAGAAACATGGAGCAGAATAGATACTATTTAACGTTTTGGAGCTGAAATATTGTCATCTTTCCCCAGTCACATCCATAGAGAATTTCACAGAAAGAGTGGTTGACTGACACACAGATTCTTCCTCAGACAGCAGGGGCGACGGTGAGTTCTTGGGGTCTTCTAACATCCAGTCTTGCACCACTCCTCTTTTTTTTCACTCTACTCTGTAGACTTTTAGTCCAATGAAAATACTTTTACATGTTGACTTTGGCAGTAATAAAAGCTCATGAAACAAAAGAAATGTTCTGTTCTCTTACAAGATGTTTTGTTCTCCTTCATTTGGAGATGCTGCCAATTTTAACCAAAAAAGCCCCTTGATGAATATCACCCCAGATGGATTGCTTTCCCTTCTGTCTTAATTTAAACTTGTACTTTTCCTGTAATGAAAAATCTTAAGTTCCTTCTTCTTCTTCCAGCGATGTTCTGTGTTTGTTTTAGATTTAGTGAGTTATTATCAAGAATCCCCTGAAAATGACATCCTGTGATTTGACACCAACTATTTAAGACTTCATGCATACCTGTATCTTTATCAAAATGTCAGTCAAATTTGGACAAAATCAAACTGGTCATGCTATTGTCAACTCATTAGTTCTGTCTTCTGTACCCTGCACCAGAGCTTCCTGGGAAATCTAGCAGTCCTGAGGATGGTTGCTTGTTTCCTCTGTGCCAAAACCAAAACAAACTGGCAGGATCTCACCTGCCCTGGTAAATCAGAATTAGAGAGTAGGAACTTGGCATCCATCAGGAGTGCTGGGTATATGTCAAACAGTTCAGAGATTTAAAACATATAAATCTTCAAAGACTGAAAAAACCCCCATATATATTTGAGAGCTACAAAACAGCACTAAAAATGTGAGAAAACAGAGAAATCTGCTACTTTCTTACTGTAGATCAAGCAGGTCTTGAATAAGCTTGTATATAGCAGACACCTGAGGAAAGACAGGAGTTTCTAAATCATGTGTATACTCTCAGCACAGGTGAGATACACATACAGCTGGTTTTGGAGGCAAGTATGGGCTAGCAAGTGACCAACACACTGAACCACCTTCACGCAGAAGAATTATCGCAAATAAGTTCAGCTAGATGCTTGAAAGATACACAGTCATAGTAGTCCCTGTATGACCAAGTGCACACATCTTCTTTTCTATGGCTATTAGTCTATGCAAAGAAGTGGCTCAGCTCAGAGAATTGTCAAGACTTTTTTTCCTGTGGTGCAGATCTCTCCAGCTCTTTTTGTGGTGGCTGAAAATTACAACACCTCCCTGTTTTTCCCAGTCTTTCTAATTATACTGATGAAGAGGCCTCTTATAGAGCAAAGATATTATTTGTTTAAATGATTTGAGTTTGGAAGATTCCAGGAATTATGTTTTTTATACAGGACAAGGTTTTGGGTTTTTTTTTTTCTTTTCTTTTTATAAAGAAGAAACATGATATAAAATCTTTTATAACCAATGTGAGCAGAACACAGAGTACCACACTCTGAGTTATAATGGTTTCAAAAAGAATGTAAAACAAGAACCTAAGATAAATGGGAATGTCTTTGTTGCATAATTTCATTTCTTGATGCTGAGTCAATCACTGTTGTCTTGTACAGGGACAGACTGGATATGTCTTTTTTTTTAATTTTACTTTTGAAGCAATGTCATCCACAGACCAGAGTCACACAGTTCTCGATGCTTTAAAAACTGTAGAATTGGTTCAACATTCACAGCATTCTTCCTTGGGCATAAATAAGATAGATTAAGGTCTCATTTTAAATATTTAACAATGAAAAATTATGTGAGAACTTAAGCAGGCTTCTTCAGCAACTTGATTTTTCTAATCCTTGTCTTTGTTACATGCTGGAGACATTTTATGAGACAACCAGTTACTACTTGTGGAAATTTGAATCAGTTAACAGAGAGCTAGAAAACCCTTTATAAATTCAAGCGAAAGAGTTTCTTGAGCTTGGTGGCATTTGAATGACGTTGGCTTTCCAGTCTAACTGGAACATCTTCACTCGGAAGAATTATTACAGGTAAGTTGAGACAGAGGCATTAAAGTTTTACAGACATGGTAGTGCTAGAATGATCAGTCCACTTATCTTGTCGCTTCCTGTGGTCATTGCATTAGCCTACACAAAGGATTGGTTTAGTTCAGAAGATTCTTGAGAGCTTTTAATGTCATTGTGAGTAGAAAGGCTGTATTGAATCACGCAAAGCAGATTCTAGATGGATTGCTCTCACTCCTGGTCTCTACACACTAGATGTGCCTGAAATGTATCTTGTCATAAACTGAAATGCAGATGAAACTGCTTTAGATTTTTTTAATCTTTGAGATTTGTGCATGTGATCCTGTTTGAGAGGATTTAATCAAATCACTCAAGATAAAGTCTGCATCTCTATTTTCTGAAATACTTCTCTATGCAGTCATTCTTTTAACTGTTATTGGATTTGCGTAAGGAGAGCTCACATGGGTTTAGATTATAATAGAATGACAATCAATCATTATTTCGGGGCTTATCTCATGCTTTAAATTGGACACAACCAGGAAATTTGATCATTCAATTATAAACACTTGTTTCATGTTTACATACGTTTTCCTTTTAGGGAAGGTGGAATCATCCTTTCTCTGCCTATTCTCTCCGAAGAGAGGCAATGACATCCTTTTTCCTTCTGGGCAGGGGTAAAATGCTTCCAAAAGGGCTAAAAGATTAAAGTATCATTTATATATGAATGTCATTAGGTCACTGAGAGACAAAAGCTTCTGACAAGGGATTACTTTTCATTAAAAAGATCTTAATGTAGGAGAGTTTTGATCCCAGACAGTCTATTTTATGTAATATTCTCCTTTTCCAGACTAGCTGATGACCCCTCTGACCTCAGAGCTGTCCTCAGGACTGGGGGGCTTTGGTCAGGTTTGCTTTTCTCTGCAAATTTCCAAATGTTTCCTACAATCAGCATTAGCTCATGAAATCTTTAGAGCATTTTTGTTGCTGTAATTGATTATTCTGTAGCCTCAGACATTTTTACTTTTCTGCTATAGTATTGCTAGGAGCACCTCGTTTTAGTCCTTAAGAAAAATAGGCAGTGAATCTGCTATTGCTGTTACCTTTTGCACCTACTTGAAGCCTTAAGGTTGAGAGAGAAGTTATTCGCGCGTTAAACTAGGCATCTTTTGTTTTCATGTGCTCTGAAAATTCAGAAATCAGCTCCAATGTGCATACATTCATATCAGCTTGAATCAGATGGCAGTATTTTGCCTGAGCATGTAGGGTATCCAGTTGCTTTCAGGATGAACCTAACTCGTGTGTCTGAGGACTAGACATGATCTGAACATTGACTTTCTAGTCGGACAGTGACAGGCTGAAATTTGTCATCTGCTGATGAATAGAGAAACAGCCTATGACTTGCTATACAAAGCTTTCCACCTTAGCCTCTGTTCATGTGTATGCAGGTTCTGAGGTCCTTACTATTACCATCAGCCTGGAATTTTATAGCATTGGTCCACAAAACAAATGAGATGACTGCAGTTCTTATCACCACTAAAATTAAATGCAAAAGCCCACCATGGAGCCACTGAAGTACTTGCTAAGCTCTAGCATCTGCAGGACTCATTGCAGGCAACCTCTTTGTCTGAAAGTTGTTTATTTAGACTGCAGTATAGAATATTTGTCTTCAGACCAGTTTGTAAAAGCGCTTTACAGACTGTTAGTACTATATCACAGTAAAGTTAAATTGTATTTTTGTAGGCCCAAATTATCATTCTGCATGTTTGACTTTTTTTTTCCATACCTACTCACTTGATTTCTAATTTATAAAGTTCATCTGCCCTTGATGAGTAAACCAGATTCTAACATGAACTGAGGAGGTCCAAATGTGTTTGCTATTTAGGTTCCAACACCTGTTATAGCCTTTATGGGAAATGCAATGCTCTCTTATTAAACCTTATCTTCTAATTTTAACAGCCATATTTTTCAGCCTCAACAGAAAGATAAGACTCACAGAGCATTTAAATCAGTGTTTTACTGATTGTGAAAGACACTATCTGCAAAATGATCAGTAATTAGCCCACATATCTCACTCCATGCAAGACAAACTAACTGTACACGATAACTGTACACGATTAACTGTTTCAAGCTTTGAACTGGATCTGCTGAGATCTGGTGATCTTGGTAAAAGTACTTCTGGCTCAGGATTCAGGACCCTTATGCTATATACTTAGCGTTGCCTAAAATAAGTGGGTCACCACTGAGGTGTGTTCACTGATACAGACTAACTAACTAACTCTCAACTTCATCATAATTATTAAAATGCACCAGAAGTTGGATGAGTAGCAATGGCACTTCATTTAGTTTGATGTTGAGAAATAGAAGAGCAAAGATTCACACTTAGATCAACTCAGAAGAGAGCAAAGGAGGGAGGGACCAGTTCATCTTTATTACAGACACTTCTTAAGAGAATTTTCTCCTGTCTTTTACTGTTCCTGCTATAAACTTCCCACGTCCTGCCCAGTAGGGAAGCTGGATGCAGTATGGCTGATGTCAGTGTGAGAGAAATTATCTTTACCAGTCCTGCTTTCCTGACTCCTCTGGGTATTCCCATGATTGCGTTGCTGTAAGAAAAGTATCTCAAAGCTCCTTTAATTCTTAAGTGAGGACCGTGAGTACTGCAGTAACTATTTTCTTTATACTTTCAAAGAAAGAAGCTTACAAGGAAACAAAATTCATAAAACACCCTGTGTGGAATTAATGTTTCAGAAATTTTTAATGCTTTCTATGTAGATGAATCACCATGCATTGCCTATGGCAATTCTAAAAAATTTACTTGGAAAGGTTTGGAGAAGGTGGTGATAGCTCTTCTAAATGTTCTGTAACTACCGCATATCATATCTTTCAGTTTGCTCCTACCATATATCTGGATTCAGGTGTATGCCCGGACATGCTGCCACCTCTTACCTTGTACCTCAGCCTAGAGACCCTGTTCCACCTACACAATGTGAATGAATGTGGCTTTGATAGGAATCACCATGTCATGGACAAGAGCTGATGGAAAAGAGAAAATACATGTATACACATTCCACAAAATTTTCCAATTTTCATTTATACACTCTTCTCTAAAGGAAAAGTTTCCATTTGAAATTCATAATAAAAACTGAATTTTTGGAAGAGTGAAGGTATTTCAGCTAAAATGTGTATTTCTTAGAATATCTGTGAATCAAGCTAGCACAGTGATGTATTCTTAGCACATAGTGCATTAATTCATAAAGCTATTTACTTCTTTAGAAATACTAACTGCAGTATTTCCTGGATATTGATTATGGATCAAGCAATCATCAAAACAATTGGAATTAAGTGGTGAAACAGGGACAAAGCTAGAGACTCACATTTCTTTCATTTTCTACAATGGCTGGTTTTAGTTGTTTCATATTTTTGGAAATTATAAAAGTACATAATAGACATTCAGTAAAAAATCCTGGAAGTCTTATGGTGTGCTAGTCTGAGATTTTATCACACCTAGGTTTTAGCAGTCGTTTTTTTTGAAAGACCAGATAAAGTCTCCACCAGAATGTAAGAATGCAAGCCACAGCCTAGTGTCTGTAGATTGATGTTTCTCAGCTAGAAAGATAAGGAAGGAATGGATATCTGAGTGCCAGAAACCGAAGCATAGCACATGACAGAGAGCATGGAGCAACAACACAAGCCAGTGCAGTAAAGAAGAAAAGAAGGATTATGCTGACCATAAGCAGATGGTCTACACTTGCCTCTTTTATCAGATTCATAAATCTGGGTCCAAAACGCCATGGCTTGTGTCTGTGGCACTGCAGGGAGCTGACAGTCATCTGGGAGGCACGCTGGGAGGCCACTGCTACCATGTAAACAGCATCATACATCAGAGCTGCTTCAGTCTGCATGAAAAAACAGAAAGGCTTTCTTTAATGTACATCTTGACACCCTGCTTTTCTCTACTGAGAACAGTTTCCTGTGCTGCTGTTTTGGAAAATGCCACTACTGGGCTCTCCACGAAAACCTAAGGTACAACAAAAACTTGGTTTTGTTTTGGAAGTTTATATTAGTTTCAGAGTATTTTCAGGCGAGCGTTGGAAAGTAAGCTACATTTGCCAAAGACTCTCAGTACCTTCAAGTGTGTAGTTCCATGAATTATGGTGAAAGCACCATGGTGAAAGCACCATTCAGGTTCTGAAGCCAGTCTGCCCAGCTTGTGGATTGGCAGGGCATGGGAGCATGTATGAGGGCTGCCTGTGTGGGGTCCATGCTAGCATCCCCATCCTCATCTTCTCACAGCACTTGTGGGATTTTCTTACCTACAGGGTAGGCAGGCTCTGCTTTTCAGGGAAATCAGTCCCACTGAACACCTGGTAGGTATCCTACCAGGCAGTTGCCCACTCTAAGTGTCTACTACCCTCAGAGATACTGGTTTTTGGCACAAACATATGAAATGGCCCCACCGAGATCTTGCTAGGACTGTTCTTTTGCCACACCTCCCATGCTGAATTAAAGAGAGGTGAACTGTCTCTTTCAGTGTCTTTTTTTGGTGATTAAGTTGGACTTATTCATCTAACCTCTAGTTGTTTAAGGGCAGATGAATTCAGCTGTTAGATACTTAAACAGTACTAAAATTACTGGATGCTCTTTGTGCATCTCTGGTGTTTTTTTGAGAATGGGTTTCTTGGTTTAAAAGCATGCCTTGATCTGAGACTGCATGCCCTGTCACCCTTTATCACTGAGAAGTTTTAGAAAAATCTCACCTTTGCCTGCACTGTGTTTCAGTGCTCTTTTGTGAGGTGGAAATATTCATGTTTTGCTAAATTCACAGGGATGCTCTGAAGATGAAGTGCTTATCTTTCTTGTAAAGCTACTAAATAATTAAACAGGGGCCTTAAAAAAAACAAAAGTACTCAGCAGATGAGAAATTGCACTCATTTATATGAACTCCAAAGCTAAGCCATTTTTTATTCCTTTCCCATGTAATTCCTTTGGGAAATCAATATACTTCATTCTTTGCCTGTTTCATTTACCTAAGCAAATTACAGCAGCATCAGTCTTATCAGCATTGTAGGTTTTTGCTGGCAATCAAATGTGATCTGAATTTATCAACTAATCTTAATATATGGCAGATGAGGAATTGCTCTTGACATACTCATCAGGGTTTGCCCAAAACAGCGCTCCCACAACCAGAGTAAATTGAAAACATTATAAATGGTGAGTCAAGAAGGAGAAGACAATAACAGCTCTCATTGTCAAGTGTCTTAAAAGAGATAGTTGATCCAAATGGACCCAGAGACTAAAGGCCTGATCCAAAAACAATGGAAAGATTCCCATCAATGACAATGGACATCAGATTTTACATTAGACTGGAGACATGTTCTTTCAGATTCAGCTGTTTGAGTCCCATGTTCATGTAACTTGTTACTCATCCATCCTTTCATCCAGACGATAGGAGGTTATATTACCTCCCTCAGCCTTTTATTTCTCCACTCACCGTTCTGTTTTAGGGCTTGGGGCTACATGGAGAAAGCAAAGGTCACCCCACCTCATTTTCTGAAGTAAACTGCCTTACACTGATGCCTTACTTTTGCATAAGAAGAAAGGGTCTAAGATTTAGTCCTGGAACTTGTTTTTCTGATTTTTTTGTTCTATTTAAATCATTGCAAAGAAACCAAAAGATCTCATTAAAACAACTATGCCTTCATATGCAATTTGGGCAAGTGGGACTTGAGCTCAATACTGTCTTGGTCATGCCTCGCTGACTTCCCACCAGCTGACATCAGGGCAAACAATACAGCATGAAACAGAAGGGAGAAATCCTGAGTTGACAACAGGGCATGTAATCCTTATCTCCTTATACTACACAGCTTGTCATAACCTCATTGCCTAATGAAATATAGCAGTATTGCAGTTCTCCATCAAACTGAATAAACAGAACTTGCTATAAATATTTAAATGATCACAGCCAACTAGGAAGATGCTTTCCCTGGTACTCATGCTATTTCAGGGCATCAAGAGCAATAAAAGATTATAGAGATTAATAGCAGAGGATAAGAGTCAGATACAAATGAAAGCTTAAGAGTCCAGTAAGAACTTTGTTTTTCTTAGTTTGACAGTTGGGTAAATGCAGGTGAGTAACTACGTGTGAATTGCTACCCTTGCAGGTCTTGTGCATTCACATCAGAAGTTCCCAGGGATAGCTTTCTTCCCTGCTTTGCGTATGAGTGAGCACAATGGCACTGCCCAAACAAGCAACACTTTTTTGAAATGCTAGAGATAACACAGGTAATGCATTTCTCTTCAGGATGCTAGAATGCTTCAAAATTTTCCCATCAATCATCTGCAATAAAGTCTATTTCATAACACTTCAAACTGCACTCAGTACATAAGATACATTATCTTATATTGCAAAAAGATGGCAACCCTTCACCCTGCAAAACTGAATGGAGTCACGCTGTCCAAGTAATTGTTCCTATTCTTTCCTTTAATTCTTGGGGTAGTGGTAGGGAGGAAATCCTAATTTCCTGGCTTGGTGATAGCTTTCATTTATCTGTGAATTATACCTTAAAAGCCAGAGTTGCTGTAAATGACGGAAATGACAAGAAAGGGCACTTTTCCAATTTAAAAATGCTATTACCTGTCCACATGTACAATACCTTTCCCTGCAGGTTATAAATTGTACACCTGCTATGAACATTTTTATGTTCTTCACTCCATGTTGGACATTATTAGAAAAATGAGGCAGCGGTATATACATTTGACAACAATAAGATGAATGATGTTAGCTGGAAGGAACTGTGATGGAGTATTGCCAGTCATCTCTAGAACATTCTGGGAGTGTTTTGTCACACAGATGAGTATAACATCGGTTCATGAAGCCAATGCCCTTCTGTGTAGAAGCAAGTAAATGGAAGTCAGGTTTGGGGATGCTACTTCATCATTTGCATTGTAAAATAAAGCAATAATGGGACTGGTTCACATATGATAGAACAGCATTAAGAAATGTGTGGCAAATACCCCCCTGCATCATTGTGACCATTCACTTACTGTCATCATGCCATCGAGGAGGCCAGTCTCTGGTTTCGGTGGTGCCTGCAGACGCTCCATTGACCATTTCTCAATGACTGATGAAACGTGGGGATTCTCGATGTTGAGCAGGCGAAACCCTGTCATATTTACTCCACTGTATCTATAGGGTTCAAGGTCTAATGCAAATAGATCCTAAATCACCATTAAGAAAACAAACAAAAAAAGATGTAGCATTTTTAAAGCTAAATATTCAGAAGGCATAATGAGGCCAAAATTGTATTTGATTTTCAATCCAAAGCTAAAGTGCTGGTGTGGGCTTTTTTCCCCTCTGAACGCTCTATTTGCCTTCAAAACCTAGTTATGACCACTTAGGTTATAAATCTGAATAAGCAAAAGTTATGTGAAATTTATGACAAAGTCTTTATCTGCTTTTTGGAACATAAAAAATAATTTCTTCACAACACCACTATTTTGCAAACAACCTGCACAGCAGAATCTAATTTTAATTTATAGCAGTCCTCTAACAGTGTTAGAGCTCTGACAAACCAACATGAGGAACTAGCTGGCCAATATCAAGCTTATTTCTCAGTTTGGGGAAAGAAAATTGCAACAGATATCGAGAACAATAAACTTTTGCTACTTATGAATCCCATTTTTCTCCTGCCTTGCCTCCTTCAGGTGACTTGCTGCCAGTATGTCTAATGGATGTGTCAGGCTAGTGCACAGTAAGTCCACGCGCTTCAGTGCTCAGCACTTACAGGGCAGGAAAATAATGGGTATTCTAAGTGACATAATTGTGTGGCACACTCCACGGCTGTATTCATCAGGCAATGGAAATACGATAACTGCTTCTCCAAGCCTGAAGGCTGTTTTTCAAAACAACTTTTTGCTGATCCCAGTAGGCCAGTAAAATGACAAATGTGTTGGTCATGGTTTACTACCACAGTAACCATCAAAATGTCAATATTTACAATACCACAATGCAGAGGTAATACCAGCACTGCTTACTCTTTGCTCTAATATGTGCTCTTTTCTATCTCATGCATATTGTTGGTGGTGGTTGCCATTTTATGTGAGAATGTTTATTGTATTTGTTATTGTATAAAACTGTAAGTTCCACAACAATTTTCACATTTTTCTTGATGTTAAAATGGCCTCAAAGAGAACTATTTTGGGCTACTACTTCAAGTTCCAAACAACTAGGGTCTTTGCTAACTAATGAGTTGACTCTTGATTCATACTAATTTTTCATACCTGCATAAAATTTTATATGGAAAGAAAATAAAGAATAAGCAGATGTACATGATGTAATCCAGTTCTCTAGAACGGTTCTAGCAGTATTGGTTCTTTGCTGTCTTTCTAGTCTACAATGCAAATGGACTTCAAGCATGGACTGAGTTATATTTATATGTATCATGTAAGTTAAAATACAGGAAAAATGTGCTGAAACAAGTATTCATAGAGTATTTGTACCACATATAGATTTGTACCATAAAAGAAATCTAGGGGTTTTCTTTTTGTATAAAATTTCCCAGGTGATTTTATACCTATGTAATTTTGTGTTTTTATAGAAGTGTTATAATCAGAATAAAGAGTGAATGCTGGAGCAAGTTGCCAGAGAAGCTATGGCTTCCCCATCCCTGGCAGGGTTTAAGTCCAAGTTGGATGGGGCTTGGAGCAACCTGGTCTACTGAAAGGTGTCCCAGCCCATGGCAGGGGGGTTGGAACCAGATGATCATTAAGGTACCTTCCAACCCAAACCATTCTATGAGTTTGTGATTTTAGAGATGAGCAACACCACCTGTGGTGCTGATCTTGGATCCATTCCAGTCATTGACTCATTATTTTATTTCACCCTGATCTACCTGTACCAATGGCTCCTACTTAAACACAGTACTGCAATTCATTTTTATTGTATTAAAGTGTTAGCCAGCCCCCCAGATACTGCAAAACAGCTTCCTTACAAAATTGTGAGTCCTGGTATTACTAAGGAGTGTTAGTATGACCAGGATTTGCCTTGAATAATGGCAAGAAAGACCTAGAAAATTTGGAAATTTTAAGTTGTCTTTTTTGCAACAACAGCACCTAAATCACTCCAAATCTTTCATGTTCCTTACCAAAGTTGTAAAAAAGTAGTGGTAGTATTCAGTCATCATTCCCATGGAGAGAATCTGTTGAAAGAAATTGAAAGGTGAATGTACTTTAGTCTGGATGCTTCCAGTGTACCGCACAGTCTTCTGAAAAGCATGGGTTAATCTGAAACAATATGCTACAGGTTGCAAAAACTTGATCACAATAAAATCTACATTTTCCTTCTGGTGCAAAAAAAAATGCTATTGTATTTAGATTATGTTTTTATCACCTCTGGAAAGAGGTTAAAACTTGCAAAAGTTCTAGGACAAGAAGAATTACTATCAGTAACAAAAAGCTGACTTTTAAAAAGTGAAATTCTCTAGTCTGCAGTTTAGAAGTGCTAAAAAGGAATTTACTAGCAGGAACCAGAATTTGTAAGAAAAAGTGTTTAGGTGCAGGTTTTTTCATGCTGTGTTACCATGTGAGATCAAGATTGGTGACTGTCCACTGAAGTAAGGAAGAAAGAAAAAAAACAAAAAGAAGAAAGCTTCTATAAATGCCTCTTGCTTTACCAGGGAAATGCAGGTCTGCAGGAGGTTGTCAAAACAACTGGTATGAAAGTATTTCTGGTCTGGATTAATTTTCCAGACCTTATGAAGGTCTGCAAAGTACAGATGGCATTTAAATACATATTGATTGGCCACTTTGGGCAGAAGAGGATGAATTTTTTCTTCCCAGTCCTCACATTGCAGGAAACTTCTATAGGGATGCATTTTTTTCCCCCAGACCCTCTCCAAAAATCATTGGGAATGATTACATAAAACACCCCTGATGGTGTATTATAGGATGCTCTACAGTTTCAGCCCAGCATCACCTATGCTTGTTGCTGTGTCCATGCACTTTATTACCATGATGCAAATGTTTTTATTTTGCCCTCTCTGGGATCTTGTGAAGAGGAGGAGGAATTATGAGCTAGGAAACTACGGAAGAATTCATTACCATGACAGTAAAACTGACAAAGGTTAAATGTTATTCAGTTTTGATTACAGTAATGTAAGCACCTGCTATTAGTAGTATTTTAGGACACTTAGCAGTACCTGAATAGCTTTTTGAAAGAAAGAGGAATTTAATGTGTTTTGCTTGCCAAAATTCTCTTTCATGGCAAAAGCCTCTGAAAATCAGTTGTGTGATTGTGTATGGCAATTTCTCACATAAAAACAGAAAAAAAAAAAAGAAAGAACTTGAAGTCTCTAAGATGCAGTAGATAATAAAAATAGCTTAGTGTTAATCACAAACAACCAATCCATTTCCAGCCACTAAAAACCAAGACACAAGGCAAATATTGTATGGGAATGCTCCAGTGAATATGCATGTCAAAATTGCTTTTTTTATTTCTTATTTTATTAACCCCCTTCTGTTCCATTTCTTTGAGTTGTTTTATTACCTGTTGAAATGAGCAATCCTGGAGACTGATCCTCCTTCCCTGTTACCCACAGAAAATAATATACAGGAACATCAATGGAAAGTTTTGCATGCTGCATTTCCCAACTGACCTGGCTGGACTCAATTCAGCTCCTTGGAGCTGCTGGATTTAATGTGTCAAAGGTACCTGCTTTAAGAAGGAAGTACCAGCCAGGATTTTTATGATGCAGGTCTCTTTTAAGCTTATACTGTATTGAAAAACCCCATTTGCTTCATATGGGGCACAAACCAGCTGTGTGGTTTGAACTCAGATAACCCGCTGTATGCGTAAATTTATTTGGTCCTTTATGGGAAGTTTGCAGTTAGTCCATGGTGTTACTTTATTATAAAAGCAGATTCATACTAAGAAATGTAAACAGGAGGATACAATTACCCAGCTTTACATTAGTGATTCATTACACTTTTAATTCTAGCTTGAGATAGAAGAGCTAACATCAAGTCATTGTGCTTCTGTTACCAGAAGATAAAAACTGCAAACTGCCTGCATAGAAATAATAAGATAATGGAAAGCCAGGAAAATGTTAAGCCATATAATGCCTTAAAATACAACTTTACATTAATTAGGCAATAATTAGACAGACACACTAACTAGAATGATTACAAAGTGTGTAGCCTGTATGTTTGGGAAGTGTTACCCAGCTTGTGCTGTTGCAGCTACACTGAGTAGCCAGCCCAGATAGCTAATCCAAGGTAATCCAGTTATTGATTTCCTCACAAATCCAAGGTTAGTAGCCTGAGATGAGTATTTGCCTCCTGGACACATTTTTGTTTAAAACTTTTTATGTGAGTATTAATTTCCAAGTATGTTATAAACATATTGTATTCCAAGTATGTTATAAACGTATTCCAAGTATGTTATAAACAAGTGTGTTACAAACAAAACACGCACAAAGCTGTGAATAATAATGGTTACAGAAGTAATGCTACGGGATTGTCTTAGGTGAAGAAGACCTAACAAACCAGTAACGAAAAAGCCACAAAAAACAATACGCCCCCAAGAACCTTGGAAAACCTTAGCAAACCAAACCCTTGAAAACCAAAGGCAATTGCATGTAAAAAGCAAGGTTCAGTCAGCAATGTTATCTGCCATAACCAAGACACAGGTTCATGATGGCAGTTGGCACCTATGGGCTCCAAGAAAGATGCTTGCTGAAATTCTGCCAAAGAAGTATTGCAGCAGCCCAGGAAAACTTAATTAACACATCACTTTTGTATTTTCTATATTAACAATGACTCAATTAAAATATGAAGATATAGACAGCTGGAAGGGAGCTTGTAAGTGTACACATATGTTAATAATGTCCTTGTCTGGTTAAGGGATAAAAGTTGATGTTGTATGTGTCCCAGGCTGGGCCCTGATCTGCCACTGGGCCCTGCCCTCTTCCTTAGCATTGATCGCAAGCACAGCCTTAACTGGTTGTCCTCCCTTTTGACAGTCATTAAGAATGATAATTGGTTAACAGTTATATAGCGCTTAAACATCACTGTGCCATCACTGTGAGTTAGATCTGCAGACTGATCTAAATAGGCTGCTTTTTATTCATGGACTGTAAAGGCTTTGTAATAATAATTTATGTTTTAGGGGAATACAGTCACTAAGTAAAATTACCAGTAAATGATGACTTCATGACAGTACCAAATGCCCACTCTAATGGATGGTATTAGGAAAACAGGAGATGAAGACAAGTTAAGGCCAAAGCAGGAGGAATGCTTAGTATTATACTGGAGACCCCAAAGCATTAATGATTCCCAAGCCTTAATGACTTGGATGATCCTATTAATATAAGTAAGAGAGCTGTAAGGATTTCTCTTCCGTTATCTTTGCAACACAGCAGGTACAGGGAAAACAGCTTCTAGTAACTACCAGGAGTCAGAAAATGATAAAAGCATGTTAAGAGCTTTCCTTTCCTTCTGAGCATCTCCTTTCAGTTTGGGATGCCTGTGAAGCACCTTGCAAAGCGTCTGTATAGGCTCTTCCAACAGAGCAAAAGTCCTCTCCACTACAGAAAATGAGCACAGCAGCTCAGAACAGAGAAAGGAAGAGTGGTTTATGAATATATAGCTACCCATAGAAATTAGAATGAGATTTCATTATACATTCCTATTTAAATAACTCTGCATGTAATTATTCAAATAATTATACATCTGAGATAAATGTCCTATTTAAATAATAATAGCTTTTACTTACTGTGGAACTTAGATGAATGTAAACTAGTGAAACCAAGCTAAAATATTCTCCATTCTCCTTGCAGATCTACCCATCCTATCCTGTATAAAATCTGCTCTTCAGCCACACTCAGATATGGTTGGATTATAGATTATCTTGGCAAATAAGATAAAGAGGCTTCCACCTCTAATTATGCATTTTAGATCAGAAGCCTGGGCCTTCTCTTTTGCTGCTGATGTGTACATTTAGCTGTTGGTCATGAACTGCAATGTGAATCTGAAAAAGTATCAGTGGTAAATTATATATGCTAAGATGATAGAAACTGGATAAAAATATTCTCTCTTATATCTGTAAATCTCTTTGGGTGCCCTGGTCCTGGACTGCATCATAACCCAGCTTGAGCCTGCATTTGTTCATCTTGTAAAAAGATCACTGCTTCATTTAGAGCTAGAGTCAGTCTTCTTTCAAGGCAGACTGAAACCTGAATGATGGCAAAGCATATTAGTAGGAAATGCATCAAATACTCTGCTTGCTTTAACTTTGCATTTTCCTCACTCATGCTATCATTTAATTTCATGACCATTAAATAAATGCCTTTCACTACCCAATTTATTTGCACTATAACCATTTTTTAAGATCAGCAAGATATACTATAATGTATAAAAGCCTCTCAGCCTCCTTGCCTCTCAAGTGTTCAATATGAAGTCTTGGAAGGCAGACTCAAGGACTGTGAGAATGAAGACCCTGGGCCCACTGTAGGAGAGGATCTGGTTCGAGACCTTCTAAAGAACCTAAACGTGCACAAGTCCATGGGACCTGATGAAATCCATCCACGGGTCCTGAAGGAGCTGGTGAATGAAGTTGCTAAGCCACTGTCCATCATATTTGAAAAATCATGGCAGTCAGGTGA
>JANRGW010015598.1:0-37761 GCA_024733675.1 Psilopsiagon aymara
AGGATCACCTCCCTTGACCTGCTGGTCACACTCCTTTTGATGCAGCCCAGGATACGGTTGGCTTTCTGGGCTGCGAGCGCACACTGCTGGCCCATGTTAAGTTTCTCATCTCAGGTTCAAGATTTATCACCCAAGATTTACATGTCTCAGCTGGAACCCAGTGTGTGTCCATCGGTTTGGTACAGAAACAAGTTATGCCCTCAGAACAGCCCCTTTGGCAAAAGCCACCTTCTTCTCAAAATACTTCAGAAACAATCATCAGCGCTATGAGATGCAAAGCATCTGGCTTCTAAGCAGCAGGTTCTGTGGCAATAAACTGACAAAACAGGTCATCTCCAGGGTCAGCAGTGCTGGTGCCTTTCTGCACAGATTAGCATGCCAGACTGTCACAATTAAGGACAATCAGTGAGTCTACAGCACTCTTCAGCTGGATAGCTTGAAGATATTGATACATCAGCCATAAGCAGGCTCTCTCAGGAAAATACCAATACAAACATTTCTGCTCCCTTCTATAAAAAGCACCTCGTTTAAATGTTTCAGATGCTGGTATCACCTGAAAAAGTGGTAAGATACTGCACTGAGGGTCTGCTGTAAGAAAGAAAAGATACTCTGCAAACCTTTGTACCAAAACATTCAAAAACTCAAAGAAAAAAATAATAAAACAAGACCATGGCATGCTGGTTCCATAAATAAATCAATAAGGAGAATTAAGTGATACCTTGGAGGGACTTTTGGAGAGACATGGTTTACTAGAAATCTTTGTTCCAGACCAGAAAAAAATGATCTCTGCTTCTCTCTCAGGCAATAGAGACTGGCATAAAACTGAACATTGCTCCTGGGGCAAGCAGGTGACATGCTGAATTACACTGAGGATGAATGGCCTCCTCCAGGCAGCAGGCAAGGACACTGCACTGTTATGGATTCAACTGCATAGAGGTTTCTGGCAGCATCCAGAGGCTTCTCTCGGGCTCTGGGCCTTGTTATGCCACAGAAGTTCACATATGAAAACCTTCTGCTCTTTCTAAACCAGCTGAAATGAATGGGTAACAAACAATGAGTGAAGGGAGCAGAAAGACTGAAAATAAGAGGCATGTGATTATAGGGTCTCACTGTGTACAGGGCAAGAGCAGCTCCAAATTGAACGCAAAGTGCACACATGAAGCCCATTATTTGCAGCTGCTGCTCAATGTGGCCATTAGCCTAACATCTCACGGATATCACAGAAAAATGGTACTGTAATCCTCTGCATTCAAACCTGCTGCCCATATCAGCACCCATACATCATCATAGAATGGCTTGGGTTCCAACCTTAAATGTCATCCCCCGTTCCAACCCCCTGCAACAGGCAGGGACACGTTCCACTACAGCAGGTTGCTCGGAACCTCATCCAACCTGGCCTTGAACACTGCCCAGGATGGGGCAGCCACAGCTTCTCTGGGCACCCTGTGCCAGTGCCTCAGTACCCTCACAGGGAAGAATTCTTCCTAACGTCTAACATAAACCTACTCTCTGCAAGCTTAAAAATATTCCCCCTTGTTCTATCACTACATGCCCTTGTAAAAGTCCCTCCCCAGATTTCTTATAGGCTGCCTTTAGGCACTGGAAGCTGCTATAAGGTCTTCCCTGAGCTTTCTCTTCTCCAGGCTGAAGCAGCCCAACTCTTTCAGCCTGTCTCCATAGGAGAGGTGCTCCAGCTCTCCATCATCTTCATGGCCTCCTTTGGACTTGCTCCAACAGTGACATGTCCCAGAGCTGAACACAGTACAGGGGGGGGAAAGAACAGGTATGTGTGTGTGTGTCTCACAAGATCAGAGCAGAGGGGCAGGATCACCTCCTTCAACCTGCTGGTCACACGCTCCTTTTGATGCAGCCCAGGATACGGTTGGCTTTCTGGGTGCAAGCGCACACTGAAGCTGGCTTGTTGATTTCTCATCAACCAGCACCCCCAAGTCCTTCTCCTCAGAGTTGTTCCCAATCCAGTCTCTGCCCAACCTGTGTTTGCACTTGGGATTGCCCCAGTCCATGTGTAGGACCTTGCACTTCAAACCCTTGGACATATTCAACACCCAGCTGGGCACTGTTTTGAGCAATCTGCTGTAGCTGATCTTGCTTTCTGCAGGAGGTAGGACTAGATGATCTCCAGATGCCCCTTCCAACCTCATGCACTCTGTGATTCTGCAGTATGTTGGTTCTAAGCGTCTGGTGTTAGCCTAATATTCAAACAAGCCAGCAGCACTTAAGTGAAGAAGAATAAGCATAAAGGAATACGCAAGCTAGATCCATTTATCACCAACTTTTTTTCTTCTTTTTTTCTTTTCATAGCATGTGTACATCACAGATCTCTCTACCCACGCACTTGTGACAGTTGTGAGTTCTGCTTTGGCATGCCCCGAGTTGTTCACATCATCTTGGGGAATATTAAATTAAAATGTCAGCCTTCAGATTAGATACATTTGAGTGCCTTTCTGTATCGTTGTCAGCAACACAGTTAGGAGACAAAGATCTTTGATGCAAACAAGGCTCTGCCGTAACATTTACTGACTCCTGAAGAAGACTAAGTGAGTTGAGTCACAGCGCAAAGAAGTGGATGCAAGCGCATACACACACACACGCAGTTTTTAATCACCCTCAGGAGGCTGCACTGATTTCACACAGCAGCACTTTGAGAAAGTATGAGAATGCAAACCCCTCCTCCTGCATGAAAATCAACAACTACAAACATACAATTTCCAACAGGCATTTTGCACACTTGTGATACTAGAAAAGAATTTTAAAGGCGTCAGCATCTGGAGAAACTGAATCATGATGGTATGATCTCTGTCAAATGATGCAGATAGAGGAAAAATACTCAAAGACGTGCTGTGGAGGAAGACAAAGATGAAGATGCACAAATTGCAGACTAAAAATGAGATTGAGATAAATCATTACATTAATAGAAGTGGAACAACTCCTTTTCCACCATAGTCCTGCACAGAGCAGAATGTCCCTTGGCACAGAAAAAAACGCATGCTGATTTGAGCTGATCCATTAACTTCATCTGAAGAAGACACTGAAAATCATCCAAAATTTGTCCATGCCAATACCACCTCCTTTTGCACACATGGATGGTCACAGAACACACATCAAATCAAAGCAGTGTTAATGAACTAAACGTAATCCACAGGAAAAGCTGACACTGATCTCTAGATGATCATCTTCTATGCCATTACAAAAAGACAAACGTCAAAATTATAAAGGTGTCAATAACACAAAGGAAACTCACTCCAAACAAACCAATTCCAATGTATATGGGTATTTTTCATGGTACTAAGGTATGAAACTTGACATCTTGCTCTGGAATTCGGACAGATTCTCTCCTCACTTCCACATCTAAAACAGCCCAGGGAAAGAACATGGTAAATGTTCAAAAACCAAACCATCATCATTAACAACAAAAACATGCAAAAAAAGGAAAATGAACAAACAAACCAAAACCAAAGCCAATCCACTGTCAAAACATCGGCAACTTGAAACTTTTTACATCATTTTAAGTGATTAAAGATGAGGGTGTTTTTTTAACTGTTTCTTCTTTGTTTTTTCCCCTCGAGTATCTGGAACATGAGATGTAAACTGCGAGGCGAGATCTCAGCCCAGTGCTGGCAAACACCGTAAGGAATATATGGTCAATACGGAAATTATTTAATAGAAGACTGAATTTTTTACAAATTTGTAGCTGTAAGAGAGCTTTTCAAATATGTTTTTTAGTTAACAGCTTTTCATTAAATCTTTTAATAACAATTTCACAAGTCAACATTCCTATTTTCTTATCTTTCCTTAGCCACATAAAGTGATGAATATTAAACGTTTCAAAGTAGTTTCAACTGATCAGATTAACAATGAACTTTAGAAACTAAACTCCAAAACCCACAAGTATTACCTTGCTTTTTTAAAGAAAGGCTGCATTTAGGTAAGTCTATCAAAGTTTCCACAACTCTAAATTAAAATTAAAATTAAACTAGATCTCTTCTGGAACTTTTGGCACATTGCTGTCTTTGAAAAACAAGCCTGCTTGCATCACACCCTGTGTATTATTACATGTTTATTATTAGTCCTACCATGGATAGGTGAACAAAAGCAGGAGGTGTATTTCTCAGAAATTCACTGCATTCCGCTGTTATTTCTCTGCCTGAAGGCAACTGTTACTAGACCACTATAACTACGTCTGCAGCAGCTATGCCAAACAAACACAGAAGATGGGGAATCAATTTCAGATGATGACCTGCAAAGGAAGCAAACCTGTTTTCATCATCAGGTACCATTTGTAAAAAAAAGGAGATATAAAAACAGTGGATAGGATTTGGGTAACCCCTCTCAAGGGACAAACTTAGTTCCACTTTGAAGCAGATCTCTGGTAGGCAGCGGGATCCATGTGAATACTGATGTGCATCTAGTTGCATGCCCAGCCCAATGACAATTCACTGGCAGGCAGTGTGTTATCTGGTAATTCTTCCCCCATGGCACATTAGACGTACACAGAGAATATTCTAAACAGAATGCTTCCCAACAGGTTGTGACATCCGCAGTTGCTTTCAGCCTCGTATCCAAACAAAGCTCAGTATCTTATACCCATGACGTTCTGGCCACAGAAGAAAATTACTGCTCGCAGCAATGCATTTGACAAGTAGCTAAGGACAACAGGTCTCTGTATAAAATAAATCCTTTAAATGCTTTAAAACTGAATTAGAGAGGTACTGAACAATATTTTACAACTGATCAAGCCTTTGCTGAAGTCATCCTTGTAGGCAGAGCTCTACTTTGAGTGCTGCAGGTCTCCGCAAATGTCAAGTTGCTTTTGGTACAGAGTAAGTCATGTGTGCAGCTTCCAATAAAGAGAAAAGGCCAGCCACTTTTCGAGCTTCCTAGGGCTGGAACTGCAGACACATCTCCATTGCATGCAGATAAATAACCTAGGTCTCCTTTCCATACCACCTGCAAAAGAAAGATTCTGACCCAGGTTTCTACCTTTTGATTTACCCAATTCAAGGTACTCCAAGTTCACACTTTTTTTTCTTCATGAAACCAATCTATGTAAAGGTGGTGGCTTAAGGCAAAGTAATACATTAAAAAAATAAGTTATAAAAGACAGAGACAACTAGAAGTGAAAAACAGTTATCCAGAACAGATACACAGAACTTATACAAACCTATGGCATTCCTGTCAGGCAGTTGCTTTATCTCTCTACAGCACAGGAGGGTTCAAGTCCCCCTATGCCACACATTCCAGTACTCAACTATGCTGAATTCAAGTTTCTTTCCCTAACATTCACCCTTAACTTCCTTTGCTGTCAAAATCAACTCATTAATCCCCAAGGGGCAGAAGCAGTGACAACACCCTTTTGCTCATCTCTGCTCTAAGCTTTTACCTCTTTGAAGACTTAAAATCCACCCCCTCTTTACCCAAATCTTTTTGTTTTCTAGCCCGTTGATACTGGTTTCTAGACCTTTGACTTTCTCGTACTCTTCCCTGATGTTTTTATTCTTCCTTGATGTATGAAGTCCAAGCTGCAAAAAGTACCTTGGCCAAGAAAAAGGGTATCTGTTATTTTACTGAAAAAAATGGATGATAGCATCAAGTTCACTGGAGAGGTTTTCAGTCTCAAAAATCCTGTCTTCTCCAACTCATTTACTCTGAGGTTGCCTGGTATTCAACTTGCTAAAACTAATTTAACCTTGTTTTGAGACTACTAGGATGGTAAGTGCATGGTCAAAAGAGGTGATTCTGTATATTCATTAGAAGTGATCCAATCTTGCTCAGCAACTTACGCAAATGAGTTACTGGTTCCTGAAAAACCAATAAGCATACTTGAGCAAATTCCTTCTCCTGAATAATGTAAGTTCTGATTTAGTAATGTGCCTCTACCTACCCATCTATCTAAAGGCTGATCCTTTCTGCAGAGATTTTCAGATTTCAAGATGAAGTTAGTCAGTGGCAGGTACTGTTGCTGGCCAGCACCTAAAAAGAGGGGACATTCCAAACCAAATCACACCATTTGAGCATTTTAAACTGAAAGTGAACCCTCAGGCAGTAATAAGTACATTACATCTCTCTAATTTAAGACATCAACCATTCAACAGCCTGACAGTACTCCTTTAGTAGCACTGACTTAACATTAAGCAAATGCCGAATGATTTCCTCCTTAAGCCAGCCCAGGATCGTTCTGTAAGCGTCTGTGCACTGATCTATGGTGTAGGTCACCTTCAGCAAATGAACAAATGCACTGCAGAACAACTTTAACAAAGTACAAATTTTCGGTTGAGGTAGCGGTCATTGGATAATCTGAATGACTTAATCAGCAAGTGCTCCACTGAAGACGGGAAGTTGTTTCGCAGATTAAAGAGGTCAGAGGGACAGACTTACTATATATATGTAGGAACAGTCAAAAATCATCCTCTCCTATGACTGTGGTAATACAGGACAATTTTGCCACTTTATAGTGAGCTATTTATCTGGTGACACACTAAAAAGAGTAACTAATAGACTTATGAATCATAGAATGATACTAGCTGCAGAAGATGATGAAATTCATGACTCAAGCTACTAAGATTATCACGTTCCAAATTATACTACTTGCATTTCTTTTATTTATTGCTTTGCAGCTAGTGTAATTTGTAGTTACCATCAACTAAACGACAGTCACAAATGTAACTTCTAAAAGATAAAATAAGAATCGTGATGCTAAGCCAAAAAGCAAAAAAAATGCCAAAAGATCGACTTTATAAATGCCATGAGACCTAGTATTAAGACTAGCACAAAATGCTGGCCTGTCAGTACGTTTGGACTAGAAAATGCTTACATTTTCAGTAAACCAAGCTCAGCATTTGGTCCATCTAACAGCACTAACAGGTTGTCTCCTACCACTGTGGTCTTGCAATGGACTAAAGTAGTAACTTCTTGTGGAGTTAGAACCAACAGGAAATAATACTGCTACCTGTGCTTTGAAACAGTGTATGGGTGGTATGTATAGACACTACCAAGTACTCTTCAAATCTGTTGCTTAGAACAAGATACAGTGCACATTTCTTAACCTTCCTATCAAAACCTGTCCTTCCTTAGAGAGACTTCCACAGAAACAGAAATAGGAAGGAAAAAGTGTTCAAAAACTAAGTCACTGGTATCCAGTCATCTCCCCCATTTTCCCCACACCATTTTTGTCTCCAGCAGTGGGAGAAGATTAAAAAAAGAGGGGTTTGATCCTATCTTTAAAGATTAACTGCTTCCCTAATAAAGTAGTGAGACAAGATGCAGCACACATCCAGACGCAGCTGGAAGCCTATTATTAAATTGGAGGAAAAAAGGCTGCTCCATGACAAATCACTACAGCATACCCAAAGGATCTGCCTCACAGTTCATACACATTAGCAGTCACATTAGTGAAAATGGGACCACGAAGTAACAGTCATCTCCAAGAGAACATCTGCACTGAATTATTCTACAGTACCAATGTTTGTAGGCATAATGTAAGGGACTAAGTAGTGAAATACAGACTAGATATAAAGACGCTTTTTTATAATGAGGATGGTGACACACTGGAATAGGTTGCCCCATGTTTACTTGAAGATAGCTCACTGCAGAGAAGCTGGACTAGATGACTTTAAAAGATCCTTTCCAACCCAAATCATTCTATTATAACTTGAAGTGTGTCCAGATGCTACAGAATTCAATACACAAGAATTAATCATTTCACAAAAAAAGTTGACACAAATGCGCAGAGAAAACAGGCAGCCACAGTAGCCGACCTCTGAGTCAATGGAGAAGGGAAAACCAGACAAACAAAAGGTTCTAACTTAAAAAGGTTAAAAAATTAAAAAAGGAAAATAAAACAACTTTACAGAGGAGAGGTGACAGAGGGAAGAACCAATGAACAACAGCTCCACCTCCTGTTGGCAAGGATAGAGGATAAAAATTACAGGCAGACAGGCAGATCAATGAGTAAGACAACTGAACACTTGCGACATGAATGCTGACAACCAGCCTTCAAAAGAGGCTGGCATTGCTTTAGTGGAATCATCATTTTGCCATTTATCTTAAGTTAGGACAAGGAAGAAAAGTTGCTACGGCACAGATCTGCATTCCTCAGTAGGAGACTTCAACTTTAAACAAAGTCGGGGGGGGGAATGTTTTTCAAATAAAACCACTTCCAATTCCAGCAGCCCCCACCTGCACCTCCTGATATTGAGGACAGCAGGCTTTACTTTGGAGTATTCACCCAGCTTTCATCACAGTAGCTGGACTACAAGGAGAAAATTCTTTACTGTGAGTGTGATGAGATGCTGGCACAGGTTGCCCAAAGAAGCTGTGGCTGCCCCTTCCCTGGCAGTGTTCAAAGCCAGGCTGGATGGAGCTTGTAGCAACCTGCTCTAGTGGAAGGTGTCCCAGCCCATAGCAGGGCATTGGAACTGGATGAGCTTTAAGGTGCCTTCCAACCCAAACCATTCAATGACTCTCTAATGACCAAAGAATCTTGAATCTATTGGCTCCAAAGGAATCCTCCTGGTTACTCTCCTGCTTTTCCTCCTGAGGCAGACAGCCAAACTTGTAAAGTGAATGTGAGCTACATGCAACAAAAGAAATCCCCCGAGTTGTGGTGGCTACACACATTTGCACTGTACGTGACCTACACTGCATACGGCTTCTCACATGTTTGTTCAGTGTTCCAGCTTGTAGGACTTCCACAGCTTGCAATTTATCACAGTTGATGCAAACACGGCATAAAAATCTTGAAGTGTGCTAATTACCACTTAAAATCCTCCCACTGAACCTCAATACACTCAAAAGATGATCTACTGGGTACATAACTCTTAAACTCTCCTTCAAGTCTTGCTCTTGTGTCTGGCTCTACTCCTGCCTTGGCAGGGCAAGGCAACAGAGCAGGCAGCAACTTAACCCACCACAGGGTACATAAGGCAACACTATTAAGAACTTGCATTTCACAGATTTTCAGATTCCAGAAATACCACCACAGACTGCCCTTGAGAGTAACAGAGAAACCTTACAACCAGTGAGGACTTGGAACAGAAGAAAAGCTCTCAAGAAGCTGGTTAGAAAGAGAAGCTGCAGGACTGCATAGAGGACTTAGAATGCAGCTTTGGCACGATAGCTGTGCAACATGACTCTGAACCAACCTATTTTCTTGAGGCCTCTGGCAAGTAGGAAACAAAAAGCCAAAGCTACAAAACTACCATAGAAAAGGCCAAAGTACAAACAGAACCGGTTACACTAAGACTGCAATCAACATTTAATTCAAATGGAAAGGCTGTCTTGTATCCTGATGCTCGTATGTACCAAAAGTTTTCAGAAGTTTCATTGCTGGGTTCCACATGTAAAATTGTATTCCTACGGCTGAAGAGATTTTGAAGAGATTGCAGCTTTTTTAAATAAGCATACACAGAGTTCTGGTTTCAGAAATCCAAGAATGTGGCCACTCAGGGGATTCAAAAAGCACACTTTAGGTTGCAGGAAAACTGGGAAAAAATTTATTCTAATAAATATGACACAGCACAACACAAACCATCAGGTTAGTCTTCTAACCTCTATTCAGTGTTTAACAGTCATTAAAACCAAAGCTAGCCTTTTATTAACAGTGAAAGACTGCAATCAGTTACCTAGAAAGCATCACAAAACTGCTAAACTGTTTCTTTTCATTGACAAAATGCAAGGTATTACTCTTCTGTGATTTCTGTAATGAAAATATTTATCACGCTAACCCGAAATTCTACATTAAAAAAAGTACTTTTAACAAAGGTTATGTCAGCATTGGTTACAACAGAAATTAAAAGAAAATCATTATCATTTAATGAAAAAAGGATGAAGCATCTGACATGCTATCACATACAAAACGCCTAACTGGTTTAAGGGTAGAAAACCCAGTCTAACACCAGAGATGGACCCATCAAGGTGGTATCTTCTATCCACTCTGGATTGTATTGCCACACCTGAGGGCTCCTCAATTCCCCTGCTGCTGCTTCTTGCTCATTACACACTGTATTTTTGCAGTATTCATCTGACAAAATGCAGCGTCAAACAGTCCTCTACAAAATACTATGTCTGCAAACAGTGCTGTCCAAGAGCAACACCCAGAGGCTAAAAAGACTGCTACAGCAACTCTGCACATTTTGACCTCTGTTTCTGAGGAGAAATGAAAACCTTCACAAAGAAACGAAACAATCTCCTGTAAAACTAAAGGGATGACAAAACTCTTTCAATGCTAACATTAACAGCAAAGTGTTGCAGGCAAACAAACCTGCTCACGAAAATCACACTTTTACAGCTATTACAAGCAACATTTAAGTACAGATAATATATACACACACTTGTATAGAGCAAATAAGCAGTAGTTTTTGCAAAGGCATGTGTATAGTATTTTGGTTGGCAGCAGCACTGCAAAGGAACAACTGGAATGACGCCTGTTCTCTAGAAAGACAACTGCATTTTTCAAACACGGAAAGACAGAAAAGAGGCAGGCTGCTCTCCATTTCCTCTACCAGTCGTCAGAGCAGTACTTTTTTTTCCCTTAAATATTGAAGGCAGTTGCTGCAGGCACAACTTGTCCATGCAATAAAAAACTTTCAGCAAACAAATAATTCTCTAGAGCACCTTTAAGAAGAACAGGTTATCTGGAATCACAGCAGGAAGAGTCACTAAAGCTTCCTCTTTAAGATCTCTGGCATCTAACAAGAATATCCTCTGTAAACTTAAAGACTAACCTAACAAAGAAAAAGGCTGACTACTAAGAATACAATCAGTAACACCATACTTATACCCCTGAACACTTATTTAGAATAAAACATACTAAAAAGAAAACACAGTGAAGATCGTGTAATCACAAAACATGACTGCATCTACCAAGCCTTTTATATTTTCAGATTACAGATGAAGGCAATGATTTCAAAATCAAACAAAACCAGAAGTCTCAATCAAACACCTGATGGTTCCTCATCTTTTCAGTAGGGCTTGCTCCATTCTCCTCAGTTAATCACTGTTTTGTGGGGGCTTTTTTATGTGTCTTCTCAGAACCATCCTCTTCATGTGTCTTGTGCTCTTCACCTGCTTGTGGTGAAACTGGAATCTCGTCAACTACAAGGAAGCAATCATCCCTCAGCACCTGCTCAGCTGTCAGTCTGCTACAGCTGAACAAATTCAGGAGCAGAGATTTAACTTTATCATCCTACAAACAACAGAGAGAAGGATTTAATCAGTAAGCAAAACAAACCTGATTACAAATAACAACCAATTATATGATGAACACATCTTGGAAGCTCTTAGGGCCAAAAGCCGTCACAAAAGGTTGTACCACAGCATTCCAAATGGTCAGCAACACTTGACAGTCATATAGCTAATTAACAAGAAAACAAAAGCAAGCGTTCAGCACCAGGCCTGTAAACTTGGTGCCAACAGATTTCAAGGAAGAGCATGAATTATTATATTTTAGAATACCAATGGCCTGAATCAATACACATTAGAAAAATACTGAAGTTTGTCTTGCAACTGAGAAGGAACAGAACAGGCACCATTCGCCTTTCTACAACTTCATTTTTTTAACTTTTGCCATATTGCTTTATCTCTCTACAAGAGCACAGTGAGGGGGGAAATAAGCTAAACTAATGTAAACTAAAGTAATGGGCTCTAAATCAACAGTAGCTATTTTGCTATTAAGCCATCACTTACATATAGGCTCTCTGGATTTATCAGAAGGGATTACATGCCTACATGCTTAGCACATTAACAGTGCTAGACTCCATACACAAAAAGTAACACAGCTGCTACACATATGCATAAACATCAGCTGTTGAGGAAGGAAGAGTGTGCTCTAGATTTGGACAATGGGACTGCAAGAAAGACAATCTCCAATGCTGCTCTAGAGATCCAGATTACCAAAACTCCTGGGTACAGAATCTTTCCATAAGAAGGCTTGCTTGTTCACAGTCTCCAAGCCAGTAACACCACTGACCAGGGTCAATAAAGCACAAGACACGTGTACACCTCTCACCTACCCAAGTTTCACCCAGATGGAAGAATCACTGTGATGCAATGGAATGTACACAAGTAGTCAAAAACTTGCTGACTATTTCCAACTCTTCTATTAATTATCAGAGTGACTCTGGAGAATTAGCCACTTCCCAATGTTAAGTCTGGGTAAAAAGGTAAGGTTTCAAAACTGTTGATCTTACAACCATAAGGATTGGTAAATACTTACAGAATATTTTAAATGCTTGAAGAAAAATCTCTAGTTAAAAAGACCCAACATGTGCAACGAAATACAGGAGTGAACAATGACTATACCCTTCCTCTACAAAATTTAAACTGAAGAAAAGCTCTGGGCACGTGGAAAGCTTGAAAATCTTTGTACTTGTGTATTTGCATTTCATGATACCACCAAATGCCTGTCAGCAACAAATATTCCCTTCACAGCATTTTCTCTCACAAAGGAAACCGAAAAGTGATTCTACAAGGAACACTGCTGTAGGACATTTCATCATGTTTATTCCATTTCATTGTGTTTGCTCTTACATACTATTTTTTCCCCCTAAATACACAAAACCAGATGCTGAACCACACTGAACACTGAAGCCTGGCACAGCTACACAAGCAGCTACAGGATCTTATCTCTAAACTCTTGCTTTCTTAACAGTTACCTTACATTAATATCCCTTTTTCAAAGCTTACTGTTATTTTCCTATGGCAATTTTACATTTCCTGAAAACAACAAAAATTTTACTAGTTGCAATTGTGCTATTCCTCTGGGGACGAGACTGATACGGAAGGGAAATTACCAGCCTGTCAAGAGCCTGCAGATGGGCATGAAGATTAATTCTGAATAAGCTGATTATAGATAAAGCACTTAAAAGCAAAATAGATTTTCCCCAAGAACTGGGACAAGGATTAACAGCCAGGGGTCTAAAGCATTTCTCAAGAAACAGCTGAAAGATATTTACTAGTATTACGTTTCTTAGTAAGACTCTCACGTGTGCTCCTGCGCACAGCAGGCAGCACAGACTGCTTTCCAGCAGACTTTCGTGGTTGGTGTAGGTGCAAGCACATACATCAGGATGAATCCTTAAAAACTGCCAACAATGATATATTGATTATGATTGTATCACCTGACAAGGTCAAAATCAAATGCTGCTTCATCAGGGGAAAAGGTCAAAGAAACTTGCTCTTACAATTCATTAATCTCTGCAAAGAACAATAATGGCTAAATTCATTAATTGTCCTTGAGATAAAGCAGCTCTTTGAACTTCAAAAGATACCTACTGAAGGAGAATACAGAAGCATAATACCCTGAAACTGGCCAACTTAAGCTTTGATTTGCATACTTCAGACCTTATTTGTAGAACATTATCACAGCAGAAATTTTACGGAAACAGAAGTGAACCAACTCCTAGTTTTAATGTCCCAAGAAATCTTTTCTACTTCCTTGAAAAATTAAGTTTTCCTTCAGCTTGAGAGACAGTTGGGGATTTCAGTATGTAAGGATTACTGTGCATTACCCAGATCGATGCATTGGACAGACAGTTCTGCACAAGTTTTGTGGAATACATTTAAAACCCCCTAGTTAGTTCTAACGGTGAACAATGAAGTACTGGATCTTCTTTCCTACAGTATTGTGTGTTTCACGAGATTCACTTGATTTTTAACAAGAAACCAAGCAACTATAATGAGCAATAAGAAACACTATTCAGAGGATCACCTCCCTGCTCAAATGATGTGTTTTATTTTCCATGGTAGTGTCACACTGGAAATAATTTCGCAGAGGGATTTGGTAGACAGCCTTGTGCTTTATCAGTAATGCTTTCATCTCTGGATAACACTTCTGAAAAGAAGTTATTACAAGACATACTGTAGAGGATAAGAGTCATCTAAAAAAACAACATATTTACAGTACTGTATCATGTAGTTATGCACAAGCTACTCTGCCTGGACACTGGAACCCCAACAGTTGTGTTAGTCCAATCCTGTATCATGACAGTTTCTTACCCTAAATACATTATAAGCATAATGTATCCTGCTTAACACAAATTGAGTAATTTAGCCCCATGCTTCAATACTTACCTCTGCAAAGCAGGCAAATAATACAGAAGTATGAACAATAAACAGGGATTTACCATTTGGGTTTCTTTTTCTCTTGAGACAACAACCCAAACTTATCTGACCAACATCAACTCCACTGCTTTGTTTTCTACTTTTCCATTTAAAGTATTTTTCTACTTTTCTGGAAAACGTGGGAATAACCTCTAACTCTTCTCTATGTTCCTTAGAAAAGTCTAACCATAACTTAAGGCTTCACTTAAAAGCTAAACAGTCACCTGTTTGCAGGTTACTTAGTAAAAGTATAAGGCTTAATTTAAGGAGTTTCATGGCCTTCTCAAATCTAGATAAAGCAGTCCATACCGATTAAAGAAAAAAAAAAAAACAAAACAACCCAAGGGCAATCTTCTCAAGGGAGATGGGAGAGATAGAGAACAAAACCAAAGTAGTCAGTAACTAGACAGGAGAAGTACAGCAGGAAGTATGAAGTGGAAACTAGTCTCGTGAAGCTGATGATCTGAAAAAGGTCCATAAACCCCCCAGTAAACGTCTTTCAACTAGATATGGTGGCATGTCTTTTGTTATTTCAATTTTTTTGAGGAGGAAGAGGAATCATTTGTAGCAAAGGCAGAAGAGGTTGAAAGCAGGCAAGAAGAAAGGTTTTAACTCCTGGCCAGAAGGCTGAAAACTTACAGGAAAGAGAATTACACAAGAAAATAAACCCAAGGAGAAACGAGTGCTCAGGTAACTAAGAAACACAGAGAGAAGGCCATGAAAATATTTGCTTATGATTAACATCAAAGAGATAGGCAAGTGAAGAATCTACTTCAAAGTTGGAGACCCAAGTCGGGAAACACGAAGGCACACAAGCTCTCCTCCTTATTCTCAAAGACTAAATGAGACAGTGGGCAAGGATAACCTTCAAAAAAGGGACTGAAAATAGCGCTGAAGGTGTCAACATTAGCTGGCATACAGTAGACAGAGAACAACAGTTGAGAGTAGAAAGAATGAATGAAGCAACACAAATTTGTTATCATGTAGAGTCCACTTACACCTGTGCATTTTGTTTCAGAGGCATAAGAAAGCTTCACACACAAAAAAAACCCCAACCAAACACAAAAACCCCAACACCACAAAACCAAAACCAAACTGAATAAGAATTGACATAATACACTTTCACAACTGCATTTATGTGATCAAAGTGAAATGTGGCTGGTTTATTAATGCTCAAGCATTGCGCAACCACTATGTTGAAGACAGGTGAACAAAGACAACTTCCCTGACTTCAGAAAAGACAGTTTCCTAAATGAAATACCTCCTTTGAGGCTGAATTATAATCACTTATTCCCCAAGTCTGTAACTTGGTGTCATTCATTTAATAGTTATCTGTGAAGAAGTTGTTGCTCCTGAGGTCAGAGCTCAGTATTAAGAAAATTCAGGGGTTTTCTATCTTCCCAAACATCATTTTATTTTTGCATGCTATTTAGAATTATCTAGATAGTCCATTAAGAACATTTTCTCAACCCAGCACTTACAATGAAATGTTTGATGTTTTAAGAAGTATTGATTAACCACCTCTGAACAAGAGCAGTCTCATCTTCCTTATCTTACAATTAACATACCATGACAACCACTTCCACTTCAGGTGTTCCATCTTCTTTTATCCCAAACTCCTGATTTTGAATGCAGAGCTGTAAATGAAAAGATACATACAGCTTAACACTGGTGTTTTTTTCCCCACAGTTAGTTTAACAAAACTGAGTATCACTCAAGGACATTCCAGGTTTCAAGTGACAATGGATTATTATGGGGAAATGGCAGGAAGAGGCTTCTTTCCTAACTTCACAGTAGGGTAAAACATGCAAGGATATCGAGTTCGCCTTATACAGAAACAAGGGAAAAACAAATCAGTTTCAGAAGAAACTTAAAGAGCTCAAAAGAAATAGACTTTTAAAAACATGACTCAAAGTCCATGCTCAAGATGGATTAATTATATAATCCTCTTTAAGAAATGCTACGGGGTAAATGCACTCTAACAGACAAATGTGAACTCTGTACCCATCAACAAAGCAAGATTTCCCCAGTCTTTACTACTGCTAAGAACCATGCCAGAGTACAGCACTTTCAAAACCCTGCCTCCAGGTTAAGCTGAAAATTCCTCTATTCTGAACAATTACAAAGGCAGCAAAAGGAAGCAAGTATTTTGTCAGTGCTGTGCTCTTGTGACACAGAGCAGCAGAGAACTCTGAAAACCACAACCTCCATTTTAGGAGCAGCTCTTCTGTTTCACGAGAATACAATTTCAGATGCCCAACATGACACTGCCGACTGCTGAAAATAATACTAACACAAGCTAGAATCTTCCACCAAATAACCAATACAATGACAAGTCTGAGCTGAAGATTAGTTACATGCAGATTAGCTGAAGTTCAGAGGGCAAACTTGGATGAGGTTTCAAAAGAATGACAATCATGCAGCATCCCAGATATTCTCTTCAAGAAGAACCAGCCATTTGTAAAACTTCGGGCTGTTTTTTTTTAATTCACTTCCACTTGTAAAAACCTTTTTTTTTTGAATAGATGAAAATCTGAATATTACTGACATTGTCCAACTAAACCATACCACATGAATAAATTATAAATGTCTATGATACTAAGCTACATTTTATCCATTTCAGTCAAAAATATTTAATTATAAGCAACTTCTTCCTAAATCAGGAATAAAATTTAATGAGGAGTGACTTTTATATGAACCAGCTTTGTCTTGTCAGCTCAGGTACCTGACAGTGGCTACCTGTCAACTTGCAGTTTGTGTCTGTCAGGTGTTTTTAAGACGCTAGTGCACAGAAGGGATTACTGAAGCCATCACTGTTGAGCTAATGGAACTGCCAATGTTTCTCAGGAAAACCTCTATCTGGAGCTCCAACTGGTATTCACTCAATGAACCAGCTCCAATACCAAGTGCTCATGCAAAAATCACTGCCTGGGAACATCAGCATTTGCTGGGCAACCTATGGCTTTCCAAGTCCAGGAGACTGGAAGTTTTCTTATTCAGAACACATGGTATTTACACCCTGAGCTGGGGAGGCAGCAATACAGCAACAGAAGACAAAAAAGAAATGGAGGAGATGCTGTGCAATATACCAGCTAACACAGGAAAATAGTTTGCTTTCTCCGCCCTGCATAACATGCACTAAGAAATAAAACAGCTACCTAAGCACTGTTGCCAGCAACAAAACATACGGCAGCCCATCCTTACCTTCATCTTCCCTCTCTTTTCATTTGGGTAATTCCTCAGGGGCAAGGTCACAAAAAAGAGAAGAAAAGGCTCACAAGGAATGAATAGGAAGTGCAGTAAGAACTGACAATCCACAGCATAAGGTACAAAAGCACAATTTTTGTTCATATTTATATTGCTCTATAAATTACATTTATATTTACAGAAAATGCACTGTCTTTCGCCCATAATTGTAACTCCCGCTTGTTCCACACTTACTACTCAGTTGAAAACTTGAACACTTATTTCGCCAAAATAGTTCAAAGCTGGAGTTGGAGACAGAATTTATTGTTCTTTATAAGCCTGCTACAGTTTCACAGTATTACTAGAAACTCCCCACAAGCCATCACTTACCCAGAACAGAAGGCAGCCATAAGCATACATGTCAGAGGCTGGAGAAGCTGGTTGTCCCATTTTCAGTTCAGGAGAAATTAAGCTCAAGGTACTGACAACCATAGTGTTTGCAGCAGCACGCTGTTCCTATGGGGAAAAAATTGTAGTAATTTCAAGCAAGACTGACAGCACATTGAAGCAGATGTATCACCCTCTCCTTTTTCATGTGTCAGACAACTTTACCATAGTTCTGTGCTGACCCAGACTGAACTGTAAGTCCTTCTTTACTGATAAAAACTGGTACATAAGGATAATGTCAATTTATAATATCTATAAATCTGTACTAGAATAGGCATGGCAGATTTTACTCCATACTGGAATTATAAAAGCTCATAAGGTGGTAAAGAACACAAATTAGAAAACTTCTTAAATGAGGAAGAAACCACCCATGAATATTAAAAAGCATTCAGTTCTGAAGCTCAGTTCTGCCAGCTTTCTTACTTTTTCTTCTCTGTCCTTCTGGTCTTTACCTGAAACTAGCTGCTTCCTTCCTCCTGGTTTCCAGCCCATTTTAGAACTGGCTACTGTTAAAATAAAAAGCTAGACACTGAGTTTCTATCCCCCTCTGTGACAGCAGCCAGCACCAGCTTCAACTAGACTGGAGACTACTAGTCTCCAGATTGCCAAGAGTACTTGGTAACACATCAATATCCGGCTCCACTCCCGCACTTGAGATCATGCAGGAAGTACCAGCACTGAGCAATACTGACATCCCTAGGGAGAAGGCACAAACTGGATCAAGGCTGTGAAACATAGGCCCCTGCTCTATCACACTTGAACTGCTCTTTTCAGCACAACCCATATCTGCAGGGAGGAGTAAAGAGAGGAATAGTCTTCCTTGGCTCCTGCAATATTCACAGTGACACCATCTGTACTGAGTATAACCCTGCAGAAAACTCAGCTGTCAAATAATTTTTAAGCACCTCTCTTTAGCATGCTGAAAACTGAGATTTCTTTCATGGGAAGCACACACCCTCCTGTCCAAACATTTGACACTTCATGAGATTAACAGATAATATATCTCCAAAGCAGAGATAAGGGTTCTCAATTAAACTGTTATTTATAGTATGCTTATTATATTAATATGACATATTATTTGATTAGCATTTAAAGAATAAGCATGAAGCATACTCCTAGCAGAAAAAAGTTTTAGCTCAAACAACTTCAGCTTAGAAAGTCAAAAGGTGACTACAGAACAGATGACATTCTTTGAGACTTTACTATGTAAACACAATGAATAGTAAGAGAACAGCTTGTGTTCTTGAAGAGTACAGATTTTCCTCAAGAACTGCTATGAAACTCTTTACAACAGAAACTGAGGACTAAATCAAAAGTACAAATAAACACAGGTATATGTAGGCAACATCTAAAATCCTGTTAATTACCAAATACCGCAACAGATTAAAACACATACTAGAACCTCATTACCTACCAAACAAAGGCAAACGCCTCATTTCAGCTTGACTAGCCCTTCTCCAAACACGAGTTCTTACTCTCACCTCTGATGATATCAATTATGATTAAATATACAAGACAGCAACAACTACTGAAACTTCTTTTTTATTCCACTATCTTATTTAACCAGAACCCACTCATTAATTCCTTTTTCCCCTCCAAGATCAGACTGTGTTTGCAAAAAATTTCAACACAAGTCAAACTATCCAACCCTATTAGGATTATTAAACAGAAGTCCCATGCAAAGCACAGAGTTCATCAAGAAATCTTTTAAATTGCAGACAGTTGTCTGATTTGAAAAATAATTCTGATTAGAAGTCATTAAAGGATTTTTTTTACCTCTGATTTTGTGAAATCGAAGTCTCCAACAATTCCTTGTTTTCGATCCACAGCAAAAACATTATTTCCATTCAGAGATCCATGTACTATATTAGCTCCATGCAATGTCTGTAGACCTTTGGCCACTCCTTTCATCACTTTTAATGACTCCTAGTGATTTAAGTGTTTATTGCAAAGATAGGCAGATAAGACAGAAAAAAGAAAGTACAGTAATAAGTACGTTTCTATCCAGAACTAAAACTTTAAAGGTTTGTACACGTTCAGGGTTCATTCCAATTCCATTTTATGAATTGGATTAATTCCAAGTAAGACTATTATGATTTGCAGAGCCAGGTAGGGTGCAGACATGACACAAAAAAAAACATGCACCTTGGACCTTTGCAAGTAGGTCCAAGTCAGCAAACAGAACTAGAGAAAAGACGACTATCTTCTAGCTACTGCTTCCTTGAGAAGAGATGACTCTCCAAACTAGCTACAGACTGTGTGGGAGGAGGTAAAGGAAAGGAAGGGGAATGAAGGCAGGGAGATGATTTACACACACGGGAGCCCTCTAAAACTTCCATATAGCCTGCCCCTGAACACAGAATCACAGATTATCTCAAGTTGGAAGGGACCCATACATCAAGCCCAACTTCCTGCTCCTCACAGGACCACTTAACACTATGACTAAGATTATCATCCAGACACTCCCTGGACTCTGACAAATCTGGTGCTGCAGGGAGCCTGCTCAACTTCAGTACTTTGAAAATGTACTAGTAACACAGCTAAGGCAGCCAGTTACATAAAAGAAAAAGTCTCTTTGAAAAAGTTATAAACTACTGCCTGACCAGATGCTAAGAATGCCAGTCAAGCTCTCCTGTGCAACTTTCAGCCATCAGAGAAATACCTCAGTAAAATATCATCAGCATCATAAGATACAGCACAACAAGAAGAGTTTGGTTCAAAAACATACAAAAATACCCCACTGATAGCTTAAGTAATCATACTTACTTCTAAAGTTAAAGGTGTATCAGCCTGTACAGCTCCCAGACTTGCTCCTGGGTAATACGGGACCATTAAATATATCAAAGGATCAGACTTTATCAACAAAAAAGAAAAGGAAAAATAAATTGTTTCAAATATCAGGTATATTTGGAAGTTCAATATGCACTAGATGTGTGATAAATCAATTCATTATGTTTACAAAGTAAACAGTTTATCTATACTCCAAAAGGAAATACTTTTCTGATTCCATGCTCCAACTTAAAATACATTAAAGCTTTAAGGTCCAACAGCAAGTCTTCCAGCTTAAATCAGAAATCAGGACCACTGATTTGACTCTTGCCTTGCAGAAAAGAAGGAACAACAGTTGTAATAATCCAGATTTTTCTTTCTGTTGATTCCAAGCTCGGTGATACTTGGCAACATTTTCTATGACTTTGGCTTCTGAGCTTACATCTACAGAGTAGCCCTTAAAAGCAAAAGAAGATACCAAATTGTTACTTTTAATGCCCATGATATTACTGCATTCATTTATTCCTTTTTTAATTAAATAAATGCATATTTTTAGGTGTCATCAAGTAACTTCCTCTTCTACTTGACACAAAACTCAATTCTGTCACAGGCTATTCCTATATTTTCTTGTTACTGATTAGAAGTTCTGTACAAACAAAACAATCTTTAAGATTTAAATAAGTCAAGTCAAAACCAAGAATATTTGCAATTATGCCTCTTGCAATATTACATCCCCTGGTTTCCCAATTGCTAGTACACCGGCAGAGAAGTAGAGCAAGGGAAAAGCAGCAGTTCCTGAAATTTCTCAGTGAAATCATCAGAAAAACCAACCAGCATCTGCCAAAAGGGATAGAAGTAATGAAGAGGATAAAAGGTCCATCAGATACTGGACAGACAGACAGTAGAGGGGAAGCACTGCTCACTACAGGAGTCCTGAAAAGAAGGCGAGTGGGGAATCAGTAAGCAATATGGAAGTAATCCAGAAGGAAAGTCACTTTGCGTTCTACAGGTCCCAGCATGAAAATCTGCCACTGGAAAAGGCAGACGAGGCCATGTAGATCTGGACCTGTGATATGGTTTAGTCGCGGTCTTGACCGTCCTGGGGTAACAGGTGAACTCGATGATCTTAAAGGTCTTTTCCAACCTAGTTGATTCTATGATTCTAAGGGCTGTTAGATACAAGGACATGAAAGGAACAGCAGAGATCATTCAGAATCATGTTAATAAGCCAACTGAAAGCCAGTGCTAACATTACCTTTAAAAGAACCTTCTGGCCCCAAATTTCTGAACACACTAACGGTCGCTTTTTGCTCAGTGCCTTCATGGGCTCAGTATCCAAAAGATCTCGCTCCAGGCTGCATGTCAGGAGTCCACTGGAGTTCTGAAGCACATGCACACAGAGATATTCAGGGTAACAGCTGGTAAGATTCAGAGGCTTCATCTACCTCTCCTCTTCCTCAATCAAATTAACAAAATACAAACCAGCTGGGACATGTTAACAAGTTACAAGATCTATTACCAAGAGATCGGCCACAATGAGGCAGCTAATGAAATACAACCCCTGAACACCTATCAGAAGAAGGGGAGAAGGAGGAAGACTACAACAGATAATGCTCAGGGTATTTGTCCCACAAATGGACAGAGACTTTGTAGAGCCTTGACTGTGCCCAAAACAGTAACTGACAGTGCATTCCAACAATTTCTGCTTACCATATAGTTCACAATTCCTGCTTCTGGATAAAGAAGTGGTAACTCAGGGAACCATTTCTGTACCAAACACGTAAGCTTCTCCTAAATGAAGGAAACAAGGCCACAGCTCCAGGTCACTAGTTTCTGACATATATATACACTGACATCTGCAACGTATACCCAGCACATTCAAATGTACACTGACCATGACTATACCTCCTTCAGCACCAAGGCATCAGGTCTTTTAAATCTCTGAGGATGGGTACTGTTAAGGCCCCAAACAGCTCATGCACTAGCACAGAAAACATGTTATCTTTTCTACAGGAGGTTTTAAGCAGGCCTAAACAAAGGAAAACAACTTCCCTACATGTAAGTGGAAGAAGACAGAAATAAAGTAGTAACACAAACCAGGCCAGCATCTCATGCATCTCCAGATCCCACACAGCTGTAATGCTGCAAGGTAACTATTACACACAAATGTTCCATCTGCAGAGGTAAGTATACCACAACCACAAATTATGGTGCCCTTCTACTTGCTCACAAGGCAGTGGCTGATGATTCTTCTTCCCTCCATACAGAGGGCTAGGACAAAAAGTGGTCTCCTTCAACTGTTTCAACCTAGTCATAAGGAAACATATCCCTTCTTCAGCAACTGAGCTTATACTTTCATCTGCTGCTCTTCTGGGTTGGGAACTACTGCTCACACTTTTTTCTCAGCTCACCCCCCTATGGAGGAAAGAAAGGGGGGATGGCCTGAAGAAATTATATTCAAACAGAGATAAAACCTACCAGCCTCCATGCCTTCTACCAAAGGTTTCACCAAAAAGGGCCATCTTAACATTCAACACTATAAAAATCACATTTTTTACTTTACCCAGAGCACACGTTAAACCAACTGAAATGCAGGCGTGTCTCATAGAGCTTTTAGTTGCCTAAGTAATTTAATACTTACATATTCCTCTTGTTCCTCAGCTATTTCCTGAAGAACCCTATTTCGAACTTCAGCAATTTCCTCTTTTATTCTTGTCATTTCACACTCACTGTAATCATCAGACTGCATTAGGAATAACAAAGTTAGTCTCATTTTGCTATTATACCAGACAACAGTAGCCTACTATATCAGGAATAAAAAACAGCTTCCACATCACATTTTTGGAATGGAACGCATTCTCAAATGCATATTTACTCAGCCTACTTCCTGGAAACCAGAGAGGATCTCTTAAAGTCTAACCACTGAAAAAGGTGTTCCCTTTATTTGACAGACCAAATGTTCTAACCCTTTCCTTACTTCTTTCCTAAGTCAAAGAGCTTTTTTTTTTTAATTAACTGATCACATATAATCATAACAGCAACACCATTCATCTACCAGAAGTGCCAGGTTCCATCATTCAGTCACTTTTTCTTTCCTCCCATAAGCAGGCATTTTCCTGATGTCAGCTCATTATTCAAGAATCCTTTTCCCAGCCATTTCCTTAGTGTGTCTCATTTTAAATCCCTCTTGGAAGCTTACTGCCCCTTTGCAATGCTTATAGAGAGACACAGGCAGGTTCTTTTTCTCCTTAAGCATCACCAGAATAATTAAGGTGCGATCAAACAAACGGCACCAAAGCTGGAGTAATAGTTACATTCTTCGAACTTCCCTGAGGGGAAGTGGGGAACCCTGAAAACTGGAACAGACATTGACTTCTGTCACCAAAGAGGAGGTACACATTATTAACAAAGTAAAGTCTTAAAGTAATTCTCAAACAGCACAATGAAAAGAGCTGAACAAACCTGTTCGTGCTGTGGACAGCAACTGTCACCAGAGGGACTTAGTTAAAAGCATAGTGCCATGATCGGGGAATGAAAGAGAAAAGCAGCCATGTACTGAATGCATTTTATTTCTTTTTAAGCCACTCAGGCTTCATTCAGAGACCTTTAAAACTTCCACAGTTAATAGCAAAATTGGGGTCAGAAACCAAAGTGTTCTTAATACAGTTACCACTTAGTTGGAGTAGAAAAAATTAATGTTTCTAAAGCAATCTGAAAACAACAGATGAAAACACTGTAACAGTTTCATACTTCCTCTAAGTTGTTCTTTTCAACCAGCTTCCACCTTAACTGGGCTTTTAAGGCTTTCACGGTTTTCTTAATTGACAGTAAGTTGTCGATATTGGGTCTTCTATTCATCCATTCCTCTGCCTGGTTTTTGAACTAAGAGAAAACAAAAATAAACAGATGAGAAAGTGTTCAAGCGTTTTACTTTACTATGTTTTAGTCCAATTCATTAGAGAAACTGCTTGAAGCCTATTTAAATTCAGCTTTCCACAATATTTCTCCACAGAAGATGGGGTTTTATTGTGTTTCATTGTAATTGCATTAACAAACTCCTGAAAAAACAATATTCTGTTTAAAGCTCAATTCCTTAAGTTACACATCCACCAATTTGCAGTGAATTCAGAGATTCCAGCTTCTGCTGCTTTATTTTTTACAAGCATCTTTGTGTTTAACTGAAATTAATCATTGGCTAAGGTAATGTACAACTGCAATTATCAAGCTTTAACCCAACCAATCTCTCATCACCAATATACTCCTAGAATTTCCTTGTATCAAGAGAAGTTACGTCAGAAAGGGTTACTACTATAGATCAGAAATAAAGAAGGCATAAATTCACCTCAACACTGGCCAAGTATCTGCTCTCTATGACAGAGATCATACTTTGCTCCTGACGAACTTTATATATAACTTTATTGTAAGCACTCATAATTATTCTCTTCTCTGCTTCATCATGCTCCTGGGATTGAATTACAGAGGGAGATTAAAGATCAAGAGTTGTTCTTCATTTATACGCACCTATGTTAGAGTTGCAAAACCTTTACTGAGAAATTCCATTATTAATGGGGAAAAAAAAATAATCATTTATCAGATTTTTCTCTTCTTAAAGAGATTCTTAAAGGGAAGTTCACAAATGAAAGAATTCATCCAGTAGTTTCAACAGACTACAACTAATCAACACTTCAATGCATAAGACTAATTTCATATTCCACATGCAGTGAAAGCATTTATTTAAATTTTTAGTGGTTAAATAGATATGATGCAGTACAACATGAAACTTCTCTTCTGAATGACAGTCATTAGTTCTACCAGAGAGCAGTCACAAGCAGACTAAGCTACTGGTTTGTTGTTCATATGATGCTACATCAAAGGACAGGTTCAACTTTTGCTGACATGACCATTCTCTGGCCCAGCAGGGACTTTCATTGCAGAAACAAAGCAAGTGTCTCCAAAAGTCAGCAAAAGAGAATGGAGGAAATGCTTATCAGAAAAGGTAAATAACTGGGGAAAAAAAAGGCTAACAGAAGCATAGAAAAATATTATCAGTAAGGCAAGAACAACTGTCCCATGGAAAATGAAAGTGATGAAAAACTTAAAGACTAGAGAATGTGTATTTCTTCATACACATCCACAAAGAGAGGCAGTCTCTTTATTTTAAACATAAACTTACTTTCCTGTATTTTCAGCAGGCACCAAAACTCAGTACAGCTCAAAGAGAGCTCCTCTGCACACAGAGCAGGAGGAACCAGCTTTCCCAGCATTTCTTAATTAAGCCAGTCATATATACAGCTAAGTTCCTGTAACCCCAAGACCTTCTCTGCCTGTTGCTTGCAAAACACATTCTCTTCTCTCTGGGGAGCAGCCTGAGTGACTTCTATCACATTTCCACAAAAAAAGAATCTGCCTTGTAAGCAAATAAACGCATCTGATATATTAAGGAAAGCTTTAAGCTGAAATTAAAGATGTATAAAACACATAGAGCTCATCACACAGCAGACATGATCAGAACTTACATTTAAGTCAGCATTCAGTTCTTCACAAATAGCCAACTCAACCTTTTTCAGAATTTCATCTGCTTTGCCAACCATTTCCTCTAGCTCTGAAGACGCTTCTGACATCAGGTCAAAACACTTCAAATGGGGGGAAAAAAAAAAACAATCAGCCTTGCAATTGGAAGTAAGGCATTAGCAAGCAGATAGCAAAATCAAACAAGAAATACAAAGTTAGTGCTACTGGAAATCTAATCAGGATCTGTGTCAGATCTCACCTTTAACTGCCTCATGCTTGAGTGATACAACTGTTTCTAGAAATAACAGAGTTAAGATTCATCAGGCGAGAAGAAAGTTGATTCTTGCCTTGCCTGGGTTTTATTTTCTAATCTCATTTTGATTTTTGCCAAAATGAAACAGTAGAAGAATCCCAATCCTTCTCCAAGTTTCATGTCAAAAATCAACATGTGCGCCGCCCACACAGTGATACACAAGATGCACAATACAGCAGTTTCACTATCAAGCGCAATATCCATTCCTGAGATAAAGAAACATCCTGGCACCTCTTTCACAGTTTATCAAGTGTGAAATAAAGTTTAAGATTTCACCAGGAAACCCTAACTGTTTTCACAGAAGCCAGAAATAACTTAAGCTTCAAGATATGACACAGTAGGTGCCAGAGAAAAAACAGTAAGATCAGCTTATAATTATGTTAAATGTTGTTTTCAGCAAAGTTTTGTTACTCCTATCTGCACATGGAAAGATACTTCACTGGCAAACGAACTAAAATGAAAATACGGTCCTGTGTATCATGCAAGATACACAGTCATGACAGAAACCTGTGAACTCCAAACCCACTTTGTTCATTTACCTATCACTAAAGACCATAAAAATATTTTGTTGCCTTAACCTTAAAGAACTTCAAATAAAAATGTTAACACTGCCAGTTCAAACAGGATGTTGCTTCCCAAAGCCTAGAGCTACTGGAAATGAGCCATCCAGTCTCTGAAAATTCCCCTGTCTGCCACTGACCCATTTCCTATTATAGATTCCAATTGATGCTACACAAGATCAATATAAATTCAGGAAGAGAGGAAGAAGAGTTATCTGCTTAAAAATAAGGGGAAAGGAAACACTTCAAAGAAACGTTTTCCTTACACAACTGCTCACACTTTTTATTAAAAAGGAGGTAGAAATTCTATTGCAGCAGCATAATTGCATGTCAAAAGCTGACATGATTAAGATTGAGAAAAAAAAAATTGCTTCCTTGTTCTACCTACAAGGGCTCTACCAACTCATGCCAAAAGTCTGTATGTTTCCTATGTCTCTGAACTGTTTGCAGAGTTCAGATTTGAAATCTGAATGGGAAGTTCATCACTACACTAACAAGCTTTAGTCACTTTCATACATGCAGAATAGCACTCCCAATTGCACCCAGCAATCACAGAAACCCACCTGCAGGTTTGTTTGCCCCCTCTAATAACTGATATGATTATGAACATCTGCAAGTAATTATATTTGTTAATGTTATACTGCACATGACATGCACCAACTAATGCTACTGCTGCTGAACAGCATTTATCATCAGGTCAAGGAACAGTGTCATTCATAACAGCATCTGACCATAGTAAATGCTCTGGGTACAATGACATGCAAGGGCAGAAAACCTGTTCACTATGAAAAGGCATGACCCTGGTGGATTATATACAATTCACATGGGCAGGAGGGTTATGCTGACATAAACTGACAATACTTGCACAAAAAGCACAAGGAGATGAACAAAGCTGGGCCTGCAGGTACACAGAGAGCGGCTTACAGTCTTTCCACAGAGTCACAGACCTGTTAGGGTTGGAAGGGACCTCTCAGATCATCTAGTCCAACCCCCCTGCCAAGCAAAGTCAAAATACCAAAGTTTAGCCCAATCCTGACTTTTGGCTGAGGAAAGATTTCTTTTTTTCAGTGTCACGAGTCCTAAACTGAGCAGGAACATAGATATTAAGAGCAGAGACAGGAAAGCCATGAAGCTATCTCCCTGCTTTGGCCTTTCTTTACAATCAGAACTCAAGGGATGCTAACACACTTCCACCTTCCATCTCCTGTTAAGACAAACAGGATGCACTCCAACTTTAATGCTCCAAATCTCCTACAACTCAGAGAGATACAGAGCATCAGAATGGTATTCCAGAAAATACTGCAGGACATGCAAATAGAAGTGGACAATTTATGTGCATAAATTCTCCACATTCAGCATTTCAACGAGAGAAAAAAGATCTTAGATATTATTCTGCAACCTGCACCTAGATCATGTCAAGTCAGACTGACTTGCGTTTTGCACTGCATCACCTCTTCCAGCAGCATTTACAAACTTATTAATCTTTTAAACCTTTAATTTTTTCTATCCAAAGGCCCCCTGAAAGGATTAATTAAAGCATTTCAGTCATACAATGAACAGATAGAGCACACCCCTACAAAAGTTGTACTTGCATAGAAAACCTGATCTTGATACAAAAGATGCTCTTTCATAAGCAAGCATAAGCTCTGGCTCACCAAGAAGGTACACCAGGAATAAAGGTAAATTAACACTCCATTCCTCAACACATTCCCTTTCCCTCTGTATGAAGGCTCTTCCATTTAGAGCCACTATTCATGGCACAATTTCCCTGCTGCAGGTAGCTGCCCTATTAATGCCTACTGCTCACTAGCTCCATTAGTGTCATACTTCATATTTTTCACCAACAGGAAAAATTGACTGTACATTCTTACCTTTAAGACACCACTGAACCAGTCAGCAAGAATTCGCAGAGCTGCATCTGTATCATTTCTGACACAAATTAATTTCTCTGTTTTAATACTCTTCCACTTAAAGAACTCTTGAAATACCTCCTCAGAGTCATTTGCTTCAGAACCTTGATCATACATCTCCAGAGAAGCAGACAGTTTCTGTGCATGAAAAGAATCAAAGAAAAAAAATAGGTCTGCAAATGACAAGAATTTTGTGACTACACACTATCTATAAAAGTCAAGACATTTAACACAGGAAAAGTTAGCACTACCTGCTGGCATAACATTATTTCTACTACAAAAGCCTCTTTCTATATCCAGTAAAGTATATTTTATTTACACTTCCCTTTCAGTTCTAGTGGCAGTATGTCAAGAAAAAATGCAATGTAGAAAAGGATCCCACACAGAGATCACAGAGCCTGATTTTTTCCTCCAATACATGGAAGGAAAAGACACCCCAAAAGGTTTAACGGCTCTTAAGAAGTCACTTGCCTTCTAGTCATCTTACCCTATGGATTTAAAGTCATACTCATCAGGATGAAAAAAAAAAATGGGAAAAAAAAATCATAGAAGGGAGTCCTGGGTTCAGCAGTACCAGTCATTTTTCTCCTTCTTGGTAGCCGGTGCAGTGCTGTGTTTTTGACTTTCAGCCTGAGAACAGCGCTGATAACACCGATGTTTTCAGTTACTGCTCAGAATGTTCAGGTCTGACCAAGGACTTTCTGAGTCTCATGCTCTGCCAGGGAGGAGGGGAAGCCAGGAGGAAGCAGAGACAGGACACCTGACCCAAACTGACCAAAGAGGTATTCCATACCACAGCACATCATGCCCACGATGTAAAAAAGAGGGGCAGGGACCCGGAAAGGTTGGGGTTCACTGCTGGGTCGGGCTTGGCATTGGGTGGTGAGCAGTTGTATTCTCTTTCCTTTTATTTCCCTCGTTATTATTATTATTGCTGGTAGCAGCAGTGGTTTGTGTTATACCTCAGTTACTGGACTGTTCTTATTTCAACCCGTGGGAGTTGCATTCTTTCGATTCTCCTTCCATCCCCCTGGGAGCTGGGGGGAGAAAGAGGAAGGAGGGAGTGACCAAACTGCTTGAGGGGTTTAAACCATGACAAATGGTCTGGGTTGGAAGGAACCTCAAACATCATCTGGTTCCAAGCCCCCTGCCATTGGCAGAGACACCTTCCACTAGACCAGGAGGCTCAAAGCTCTGTCCAACCTGGCCTTGATTTATAATGATCCTCATAGAACTGCTCAAATTCAGAAAACAAAGTGAACTTGTACTAAGAAACAAGGCAAAGCAGCAAGACACTCAAGGAATGCTTCCGAACTGATCTCTCCCTTCAAAAGTCACTAGTCAAACCTCTTCAGAAGCTCCTTCATCATCACACTGATTCCTAAATGGAACAGCAATTACCTAGGTGTCTGACACCTGTAGGCTGTCTGAAACTAGTTTTACAGTCTGGAAACTTCCATTTCCACATAAAAGTCAAGTATTCCACACGTATATGAAGCACACAAGGGTCCACCTTCTTTTGAACTGTATTAGAAAAGAAACACAAAGTGCTACACTATGGGCAAGGGAATAGCATTGAGGCTAAAGCTCAGGGCAAACAGAAATCACTTGAAAACAAAGGACAGTCCGTCAAATGACCTGAAGCAACAGCAGGGTCAGGGAGGAATGTATCAGTCAATTACCAGTGGAGACAACATCCTAACAGAGAGCAGCCTTCCTGGCACCTGGGTAGAAAGTCCCATGACAAAAAAATTCTCAAGAGCTACATTGGTGTTTGCAGGTAATTTGCTGTAATTCAAAAGAGAAAATTCTCCTGAACAGTGGGATTTGACTTGGATGAACCTGTGCTTTTGAAAAGCTTTCAAAATCCATCATTTTACTTATCCACATCACACCTGAAAAGATAAGTAAAGAAACCCTGAGAAAGGCTGCTGGCAGTTTGCTTACATACAGTGTTTCACCTTCCCTCCCTTTCCTCAGATCCTGGAACATTTGAGTTAAATATCACAGACCTTCCCAAACAACATTTGGGTCATACTGATGAAGAAAAACACCAAAAGAGCTCTCCAACTCAAGAGCAGTTTTCATCTTCGCATCTCCTCAACCTCAATGGCCAATATCATGGAAAACACAGTATGACAGAACTTAAAAGTCACTTGTCAGAAGCCTTTTAGACATTTGAAATCCAGCGGTCATATAAGCAACCAAATATAACCTGAACAGACTGGCAGTATCACTACAGGCCTGAATGCAGCAGCAATGGCCTCCCCTTGCTGAGGACTGCAGGTACTGTGGCAGTGAGGAAGTGAGCTTGACATGATGATGCCACAACCAGGACACTTCCCTACACACAAAAGTTCCCAGCAAAAATTCAGACTGGGTACAAAAGCCCAAGATTTTCTTCACATTATAACTAAATATATTGATGCACACATAAAAACTCGAAAACAAAGAAAACCACCAATACCAGCAAACAGCATAAGAATTATAAAAGCACTTTCGTTACGATAGCTGCTACAATGAACAGCATTCATTCAGTACAAGAAGACTGTTTAAAACAGCAATTTCCGACTGAGCCAAGTGATAAGAGCTTTGAACAAATATGATTGCCTAAAAAAAAATAAAAGAAGGAGGTTTAGTGCTAAATTTAGGGAGGCTATTTAAGTTATTCAGGTGCACAACATTTTTCTCACATTCTTGTTTTGAACACCTGGAATTTAATACACCAGGATACACATGGTTAGAAAACGGCATAGCAAGGTAGAAGCCAGATTCAAATGGAAGAGCCTGAAGGAGGCAGAAAAAAATCACAACATTTAACAGCAACCCAAAGGGGTAAATACAGCTGAGAAAAGTGCTCAGAAAGTTTTATATCTACTATCACAGACAGTTTACAAAAACAATAGCACCAGTCACACCAGTATTGTATCCGCACACATTCCATTATGCTGCCCTCAAAGAATCCTGGATGTTGCATCCTACTTCTTCCCCCTCCCTTTTTTTTTTTCTATTATAACACACTTCCCTAAAACATTAGCACCTTCACAAGTTACTATACAAAGACGGCACAGTGGCATGCACTTGTCCCAGCCTCTAAGAGCGGTAATTCAAAGGGAACAGAACAAGCTACTGCATGCTACCAAGGGGGCAAAACAACACACTTACACAGAACAGCCGATAACTGCTCAGCTCACAACCTAGCTTGCTTTAGGGTAACTTATGTGTATGCCCACACTCTCGGCTTTCCTCTTAATCAATGCATTATCACTTTGGAAGCACAGAGCTCACCAACTGCTTATTTCCATCCTAGCCAGTTAGACCCAGCTGTGCTGAAGCTGTTTGAATTTGTCTGCATTTCAGGCCAACAACAATTGTCATCAAAAGGCATAAAACAAGTCAGAAGAAATGTGTGATGCAGAAGAGAGGTTTGCAATATACAGCCTCAGTGAGAGGAGCATCAGCCTCCAAGCTCCTGTTCTTCTGAAAGACACTGGAAAAACACTCATTTCTCTAGGACAGCATGGCATGACCCCTCCAGCTCGGTCAAACTGCAACCAAGGTTCTCACTCATACTTGGTAAATACTTATTTCCTTCTGTTTCCTTACTTAGGAGCTAGAAGATCAAAATAATCTCCCCAGTAGAAGGGACAGGATCACCAACACAGTTAAGCTAAAGACCAAAATTCACTTAACACTCCTGGCAGCATTTCTGTACCCCTTCTAGTATTTTCAAAGCAGGGTTACAATTTCACTTCACTGCAGTACAATTATCTAGAAGATGCTTAATGCCTACCACCTAGTGGATTAGCACAGCATAACCTTTAAACGCACATGCACACACTCACACAAAATAACAAAACCACCCCAAAACAGAAAACCACAAAAATCACACCACAACTTTCCATGAAATTACATGAAATCCTTACTCTTTCAGTTTCTTTTGCAATTAAACACCAATCTGTACATCAGATAGGACCAAAAAGAAAGTATCAAAACATTTTTTTTCTGAATGACATCAAAAAGTAATTCCATTAGAAATTAAGTAATTCCATGAAAATTTGAATGCTTCCATTTATTAATGCTGCTCCAACCTTACACTAACTTATGCACAGCCTGTAACCTTGGTGATCTTTCCTAAGAACATAATCTCATGCACGTGCGGATGAATACATTGACAAACTGACACAGACAAGCTGTCAAACTACTGCCAACTTTTTTCCCCTTTCCACAAACACCTGCATAGTCAAAATAAAAGCAAGTAGTATTCCTGAAGTTAACAAGAAAAGAAATTATTTCTAGTAGCAAAGGCCAGTAACACCAGCTTGGTAATATTTCAATTGGTGAAGTCCTCCTCAGATGTTCTTACTGCCTCTACAGGGTCTATTTCCCCATCTACTTCCCCACCTTCTGTTGCTGGGTTGGCTGAGAGGGTCGGAGAGTCCTGGCATAAACATGCGCTTCTCTAGAGCTTAACTCTCACATTGGAAAAAGGCTTTAAACTTTTATACTTTGCTACACAAGTCCAAACTATACAGTCACCTTCACAAAAGGGCTGGGAAAGCATATAATAAAGCCATAAAACCCACTGCCATAATTCACAGGATAACTGCACTGACTTTTTCATTGTAGGTGTCAGATGTACAACTTAACCTGAAAGTGTCACCTAAAGCTTCACCTGCTGCTGTCAAGGTCTCCAACTATAAAACATTTAACATTTAAGAAGCACCTCCACAGGTTCTCAGCTTTTCAGAACCACTGATAAGAGCAGCCTCCTTACCTGCAATGTTCTTGAGCGCTCAGAGAGGGGCAGCTGATCCACTTCCAAAATTAATTCTTTCACTGCTGAATACAAGTTCTGCTGCACCTCATCTCTCTTGAGGATCAATTCGTCTCTTTCATCCTATGCAGAAGTAAAAATAAATCAGCAACTCCCACCCAAACGTATACAATGTGGAAAGTGATATGAAAAAATGTTATTCCTTGCAAAGTCTGAATAGCACGATACAGACCTGATTACAGATGGGTGAAAAGGCAAAGTTTGGTTTAAACCTCCCACAGCAGGGGGGCTGGAAATAGATGATCTTATTTCCAACCCTAACTATTCCATAATTCTATGATCCTATGACATGACCACATCACATAAACACAGCAACCTTTACAGTGTAAAGGTACGGCATTATCAGACAACTAAAGAAACAGTTTCTGCATGAGTGTTGATCTCAGTATAAGCCCTAACAGCCACTGTAAACTTAAAATGTCCTACTTGTGCTGCAGTTTTTGGCTGTATTACACAAATGAGAATTTGGATTATCCACAAAGACTGCGGAATGCTTCATAATAATAATAATTTTTAAAAAAAAAATCCTTTTTCTGATTTTTAACTTGCCTTCCAGCAGGGAGGCCAGGTGGTCTGTAAACTCCCCATACATTATCTACAGTAAGATCACTAAACTAAAGGTAATTTTCTACAAAGTTTCTCTTGGGTGACTGGCAGGATTAGTTCTGCTCATGGGAGAGAAACCCACATTCAGATCAGCCAAAGTACCTAACTTGCTAAAACCTTTCAAAATGAATAAAGTGCAACATGGCAATACTACTTCAGCAAACACATTTAAGATGTTTCAGGTTATACCTGAAAATAGTCGCAACACATTGCTTTAATTCTCCCAGAATTCTTCCCTGTCTTACCACAATGCCTGCCACAGACCAGGAAACCCTCCTGTTCCTAAAGCAGCATCCACACACACTAGAGATGCAGTACATAACCACCCTAACCAACACAGCTATCCCTGCACACCCAAGCAGGCTTTTCAGATCTGTGCTTACAGAGAAGTTACACTAGATGGCAGCTTTCCCTTGAATAAGTCCATCCTACACAACCGCATTTGCACACCACGCGCTCGCTATCCCTCCCCATACCAGGGAAGCCTATACTAAGCAGCTGCATGCTGCTTTAACAAAAGGTTTTGAAGACAGATGCTGCAGCTGCACAGCTATCTAGCTACACTTACAAGACTAAAATATTCTGTCAGTAGCTGTTAAATTTCAGCTCTTGAGAAAATAGATAATTCTAACCTACCACATTTGTACATAATTGAATCCTCTCTTGAGCCAAGTCATGCTCTGTCCAAATCTTCTTCAGTTTTTCCAAGGAACACGGAACAGTGAGACATCCTTCTGTAACCACCTTTATGGCTTCCAAGAGCTGCTCCCCAGAATGACTGCTCTTACTTGCATGCCTAAGTTTTTAAGCAGGAATCAACATCTTGCCATGTTAGTAACTCAATTTCTTTCAAAAGTAGCAGCAGCAATTTGTCTCATTTAGCTGTTAAATCGATTTTTTTCCAGGAAGGAAGAAGGACCAAGAATACATTCTTTATAAATCCTTTATACCTCAGAACTGAAAAGGTTTTGAATGGAAATTCCCTCCTGCTCTTAATTTCCCTTTTGTCCTATTCATCTTCCATGCACACACACACACCAATATATTACATTCCTTCTTAAAAGACCTTATGGTCATCTCTATTTCAAGTCTTTGTCTCACTGCAGTTTTGTCTCTTGTAAATCTAGAAGGATGAGCTGTGCTACTCAGATACACCTCTCCCAGCAATACAGACACCCAAGGAACTCCAACTACACAGTCACTTTCAACACCCAGCTGCATTCACTAATTAGCATCTTCCTTGAAGAGGGAATTGAAAGCTATTCTTGAAATAGCTATGGCAAAGGAGCAGAAGCGAAACGAAGTCATCTGATAAACACTGAGAATCAGGCAAATTCCAATGTGAGCTCTCAAAATGCTCAGGTTTCAGCCCTGCTCCCAGGAAATACACCCCTCTGCAGAAAACATTACATTTTTCTCAGAAAATTAACAAATGAAATGCATGATTTCAAGAGATTAACAGGGCAATGAGAAATAGTACTGGGGGAGGCAGAGGGAAGGCAGAAAACAGAAACAAAACAACATACCTAACTTCTTTCAGCACCTTTACCTTAGCAGCCAAACTTCTCATTTTTGTTCCTATGTAAGTATGCAGGGTCTTCTCAAAACTTTCAGTAGTTTTCCTAGACAGTTCCTTTTCTTTCTGAATTATTTATCATTTTTGGAGCAGCGTTTCAACAAAGAGAGGTAAAGACAGACCAACAGTCAAAACAGTCAGTCAGAGGTACCAACATGCAGACCATAATTTAGGCTTTTGAAAACTAAACGCAAGCACGCACACATGCAGAAGCAGCCCTCTACAAAACACTAACAAAATGCCTATAAGGACATGAAAACCAATGAGAATAATTTTATTTTAGTAGCTTCTTAAAGGTTAATGGTTCATTTCCTTTCCCTTATTTCAGTAGTGATGTGCTCAAGTACATTTCCTCAATTACTCCCCATTTGCTAAGAAGTCTTCAGGTCACATGGAATTTTTTCTTCCCTTGCTGAAAAATTCCTACTCATTAGTTGAGGGAAATCAAGTCCAGGACCTCATTAATCTCCTTATTCCCATCACTACCACACATCAAAGTGGAGCAGCAGAACAAGTATTGCTGTTCAACAATGCTGTATGTACAACCATCCTGAGCTTCCTACAAGGAATATTCTGAAGACAAAATAAGGAATATTTCTGACCCAGAAAAAGCACACACCCCACATCAGGCTATATTCTTTAAACGGCAAAGGGGCAACCCAAATTCAAAAGCTTTTGCTCTCATACCACAGAGATGCTTTTATAAACTGCCATTAAAGTAATGAAACAGTCGTTACACATTTTCAGCCTTTCAGACTCACTACATATCCTTGCATTCAAGTATTTTTTCTTAGATTTCCTTTTAAAAATCAGACATGTATTCTGTTGCTTGTTAATTTACTTTGCATAAAAAAGCACAAACATCATATCTTCAACGGATGGAGAATCTGTGCAATGACAGATTAGCATATGTAGAAAGACAAGTGTCCTAGGTAGAGGTAATAAAGTAGCAAAGTTGGCTGTAAGTAGTTTTAATCCACAAGAAAGAAAAAGGAAACAGCTGTGTGCAAGTTCAGGTTTGGGAGGTCAAAGGGATTTACACAATGGCAGATCTTCCTTTCATCTCTGTAAGGATCAGAGTTTGCACATTTTTTCTGAACTCATGCAAACATAACACCTTTTACACAATCTCTTCCTACTACTGCTGTTTACCACATTTAAAACCATTCACATTTGTGAGCCTTTCAGTGAAGAGACACCAAGGATTACATCCATATATACAAACATGGTTTTAATCACAAAGTCCATGTTTAAACTGAACACCTACATCCAAAGCATCACCTGCATCAAGCACAGCAACAAACCAGTACATACACCAAGGGGAGCGAGAGTCCAGCCTGGACTGCAAAACACACGCTAACACACACTGACAGCCTCCCCTCCCAGCGCCAGGGCAAGTCTTCGCTTAGCCGGTTTAATCCTCCTGCATTCTGAACAAGAGTGCCCAGCTGAACTGCAGTATAATGAAACCCTAAGACAGAAGCATTGTCAAGAACACTTGCAACTAGGAGAAAGCATGCTCCTCACACTTCCACATACCTGAAGCTCACATTTCAGCTGTTGAACCTTCAGTTCTAGCTCCTTCTGCCTCTGCAAGAGATCTACATTCTCCCTTCTCAGAACTTCTTTCCCTTCAGGCAGCTTCTGATCTGGTTTTACTTGTGCCAAGCTGGTGTCTGGCACTGAGGTCGAACCAAGCACCTTTTCCCTTTTAAAAATTAATTAAAAGAATTAAATAATTAAAAATAAATAAATAAAATAAAGAAACCCACAATGTGCATTCATTATGTTGTAATTTCAGTAACGACCACAGAACACCACATCAAAAAGAGTACAGAAGCACCTACACAATCATGCTTTACTCCTTCAGAATTTTCAGATTCTGCCAGAATTTTCAGCTACTCGGGGGGGGGGGGGGGGGGGGGGGG
>JANRGW010015600.1:0-28875 GCA_024733675.1 Psilopsiagon aymara
ATGATCATGGGACTGGAGCACCTCCTGTATGGAGATAGGATGAGAAAGTTGGGGCTGTTCAGCCTGGAGAAGAGAAGACTGAGTGGAGACCTCATAGCAGCCTTCCAGTATCTGAAGGGGGCCTATAAGGATGCTGGGAATGGACTCTTCCTTAGGGACTGTAGTGATAGGACAAGGGGCAATGGGTTCAAACTTAAACAAGGGAAGTTTAGATCGGATATGAGGAAGAAATTCTTTACTGTGAGGGTGGAGAGGCACTGGAGTGGGTTGCCCAGGGAAGCTGTGAATGCTCCATCACTGGCGGTGTTCAAGGCCAGGTCGGACAGAGCCTTGGGTGGCATGATTTAGTGGGAGGTGTCCCTGCCCATGACAGGGGGGTTGGAACTAGATGATCTTTAAGGTCCTTTCCAACCCTAACTATTCTGTGATTCTACGAATAAAGCAAGAGGATTCTTAACAACATCCCTTGACCTGCTGGCAACATTCCTCCTAATTCAGCCTAATTCAGGTTACAGTTAGCCTACTCTGTTACAAGGACACACTGCTGTCTCATTTTCAACTTGGTGTCCACAGGGGCACCCAGGGCCTTTTCTCCAGTTTTTCTCCAGCCACTGCTTTCTGGACCACTGCCACCCCACAGATACCAGGACACAGGGCAGATCCTCCCCAGGTGCAAAATTTTTTAACTTTCCCTTCTTGAACTTTATGAAGCTCCTGACAGACTATTTATCCAGCCTGTTGAGGTCCCTCTGGATGGCAGCACGACTCTCTGACCTATCAATCACTTCTCCCGGTTTGGTCCCATCAGCAAACTTTCAGCGATTGCACTCTGCCCCATCGCCCAGATAATTAACGGAGATATTAAACAGCACCAGACTCTACTGACCCCTGGAGTGCACTGCTACCTACTAACCTATCACTAGACTTTGCACCACTGATCACCACTCCTGGGCTCAACTGCTCAGTGAGTTTCATATTGACCTCAGTGTCAGCTCACCCAGGCCATACTTCATCAGCTTCTCTATGAGGATGTCCTAAGAGACTTATCCTGTAGAACTCTTCCAAGCAGATCCACGCAGAGGCCAGAGTCTGATCTCTTGAAGTCCAAAGCAATGATCTTGCTTTCTAATACATACGCCAGGCTTTTAAGAGAAGGCAGGCGCTAATATCAGTAACTGATTAAATAAGAAATAGATTATGTTAGTTTCTGCCAGGGACCATACAGCTTAAAGGAGATGTGAACTACACTGTAACAAACATGCTGAACTTTTTTTTTAATAAAATATTACCTAGTCTTAAAATTCCCTCTCTGCCCAAAGAACACTGAATATCTAAAAAGTTTTAGAAGTCAGATATTAGAAATAATCTAATATAACAAATATACCTTATCCTTCAGTTAGACTGATGTTTATCCAGCATGAGCTTATTGGTAAGATATGAAGAAGATTTCTTATAAAATACAGTGCCACTTTTCAATTCAGAAGTTGATTCATTTTTGGTGTTTTTTTCTTATTATCTGATTTTTCTTATTATTATTAGAGCACACTTACAAGCTAATTTAATAGAGTTGTATTTATGCCTAAATCTTATCAGTTAGCATTAGCTGAACATATTTTTTTTTTGGTTAGATCTTCTTGATTCCTATTCTTACTGAATAAACACAGCAATTGCAAGTGCAACAGTGCTGTGGGATTTCTTAGGTTTGGTGTTTGTTTTTTTTTTTTTTTTCCCAAAAGTAGGCCATTATAACCAATAGAGAAATAAACCACAAAATTAATAGTAATAAAGTACTTTTTAACAGCAAATTGTTGACTGATTTGTCAACTGCTTAATTTGCTGCTAGGGTTCCTTCAGAAATCTGTTAAACTCCTTCCTTTCCCCCACTCTCTCTAAACCTCAAAGCTTGAAATGACTTTCCAATTGTATTAAACATAAGAAAAAGAAAGACATTTCCATACTCTCCCTTTTTTCTTTTTTAAAACTAATTTAATTTTTTTTTTATTTTAGAAATATATACTTCATTACTGTATACATATATTAATACTGGACTTAGACATTGCTCTCTATCCCTTGATTATTTCCATCTTGAGTCATTTATGTTACAATATATTTTTTGTATTGACAGTATGTAGCTGTAAACTTGTTTCCTTCCATCCCAAATATTCTCTGGATAGCAGTCTTTAGCAATTTTCAGTACTGTCACTTCAAAGGAATATGTAAGATTAAACATAGGAGCAGATCAAATGCCTTTCTTGACTTGCATCAGAGCATTTGATGTCAAAGCACAAATGGAGGTCCTCAGGTTAGTAACAGTGTTAAAACCCATCACAGTATAGAAACTACCTTTTCCATTCTATTCTGTGGACGATCTAACAAAGTCTTTATATACTATCAATACCTGTTTGAGTTTTATTTAGTTCATTACAAGAACATTTGGTTCCTACATGCCACAAATCACAGTATCAAAACTTTTCTGTGAGTCATTACTGCTCTAAAAAAAAAAAGAAAAAAAAAAGTTATACCTACAGTCTTGGGGTGTGAGGAATAATAAGGGAATCTAATAGGAAAACACACAGAAGAAAACCTCCCTCCCAAATCTAAACACCTTCATTGCACAAATCACACATTTCATATACCTAGCTTAGTCCTTAACAATCCACTAACACGAACCATAACATGAAGCACACCATTCCAGACTTTCAATCAGTGGGTGGATTCATAACAGATCTGAAGGCCCATTGCCTTATAATTTATTTTTTCTTAAAATAAATTTAGAGGTTGATATTTTATATGCTTGTACTGCTGTACTAAGGGTTCTAAGGTAACTATGACAGACTTCAGCATCACCTGACTCAAATACATGCAAGTTCATCACTATTAGAAATGCGCAATTTTAATTATTTACTCAGTCATACTAACATGAAAAGTTTCACTAAAGCTTCAATGGGAAGTGCCTTAATTGGTGAAAAAGTTGATCTCAACAAATAAAACTCCCAAAAGTTTGAACCAAGGCAGGCCTAGAAGTTAAAAGGACTTACAGAGGCAAAACTTGAAGCAAAGTAATTTCATCTGCCTTCGCCCCAAGCTTTAAAGATGGCAGATTTATATTAGCTATTAGGAAGAAGTCCTTTACTGTGAGGGTGGTTAGGCATTGGAACAAGTTGCACAGAGAAGTTGTGGCTGCCTCATCCCTGACAGTGTTCAAGGCCAGTCTAGATGGGGCTTTGAGCAACCTGGTCTAGTAGAAGGTGTCCCTGCCTATGGCAGGGGAGTTGGAACTAGATAAGCTTTAAGGTTCCCTTCCAACCCAAACAATTCCACAATTCTGTATTAAATAAACATACTCAGTTCTTACTTCAAATCCTGCAAATATATATACAAATAACACTGGGGTTGGCCGCTAATATATAAAAATTATCCTTTATTATTTCATTTATTATCAATTTTAAGAATACCCAAAGAGTCTACGTCTTTCAGCCTCTCACAATACAATCTGGATTGGTAGGCAAGAAAGAGGATGTAAGTTTAAGATGCTTGCAAAACCTTCATAGACAATAGCATTAAAGAAAAAAAAAAGCATCATGGTAATATATTGCAAATTATAAGCTATTAAAATATTAAGACTTTTAAAAATAAAAATAATGCTCCTTTCTGAAGAATGTTTGCACAAGCCAACTTCTGACAATTTTTAATAATAAAAGTAATATCTGATTTATCGAAAAGATGAAAAATATGAAAAATTATTTTCAAAGCATTACTGCAGTGTATAGGATAGCAAAATATTGGAAGGATGATAGACATCCCAGAAGTGAAACGCAAACTGCTGATGAGTTGAACAAAAGCATAGAAAGTTTTGTATAAGAAAGCACTGGTAAAATAGATCTTCATATACAATAAAATTAGTGTCAGTCTTAAAGTGAAAACTTTATCAACAACTGTTGCTGAACTGCATATTGATGACAGCTAAAAATAAATTAGACAAGAAACTACTAACTTCCTGTAAAATCAAACAAATGGCTAAATATTTTGGCATCCGATTTTACTACAATCTGGCCATACTTCATATATGACCTTGGTGAACACTTCTCTTTTATCGATACGTGAAAGATGATACAAGATACATACGTAGGGATCAATAATAGCATACAGTGTTGTGGTTTTCATTATGGACTATACCATAAGCAGAATTCATCCCTCTGCCAGAACACGTTGGCCATTCAGACTAGAAATAGATTAATTTTGTAGCAAATGCTTTGATGCACTCACAAGCTGCATGGAAGTGGATTACCGAAAGACAGGAGATATGATCACCTCTATCAGGCTGTACCTAGAGAAAACTTTGTCATTTACAGCAGACAGTTATAAGAAAAACCTTTGGAAGTCCGCAAACGGTTTACTCTCTCAGCTGTCATCAGAATAACAGTTCATATTAAATCTTACTAGAACATTATGCCCTGTCCTGTCTTCGAAGCACTTTGCCTGGCACCATCCTCCTTCACCTTACCCCTGGGCCTAGCTGGAGGCCTTGCAGTCTCCTGGCGTGCTGAAGTACTCAGCGGGACTTCAGAGGGTCTGAAGGAACCGAGACTCCCAGAGAGGGCGTGAGGCGCAACAAAACTGTGAGCAGGGCCAGTACCAGCGCCCAGAGCCGACCCAGGGAGGCCACCCCGCCGGCCCTGCAGGCACGGCGCCGCTCTACGGCAGGCCGCCTCGAGTCCGCGGGAGCTGCCTGGACGGACTCCGCAGAGGGCCGCAGTTCCAGCAGCACGGCGGCAGCTGTCTGGCCGCGCAGGCCGGCAGCAACCGCACCTCCTCCCGCCCGGCGCACCGACTGACCTGCCCCACCACCGGGCCCAGGCCGCCAGGCCTCTGCAGGGGTAACGGGTGCGACAGGTCTCGCTTCGAGCCTCCTAGTGAAGGCCTGCACGGACGACGCCTCCCAGGGACCCTCCCAGCAGCCCCTTGGCTGCGACCGCCGGCGACGGGCACTAACCCGCCCGCGGGCCTGACAGGTCATAGAGCCACCTCCTGGTGCCTAGAGCGGCTGCAGCATAAATAGTCGTCAGCGCAAGTAACTGCCTAGAGCGGCTCCGAAGGAAGTACTCCATAAGCCAACGATGACGCGCCAGAACTCCCGCACGCAGCGTGCCCGTGCCCGAGTGAACCGTGGGGCTCTTTGATTGACGGACAGCAAACCCAATCAGCGGCGCGATTAAGGATGAGGAGCCAATAGGAAAGGCAGGAGGGGGCGTTGACTAGTGGTTGAGTGTGGGGAGCGGGCTGAGGCCGGGGGGCTGGCTGGATTGTGGGTTCTTCTTCGCTGCTTCTCTGTCTCTGAGAGCTGTTCGGCGTCTCGGTGGAAGTGGAGCTGCGGTTTCGCTATCTTCAGCTCGGCAAGAGCTAGCAGCGGTTTCTGCTCTGCTTGGCCATCCGTGCGGCGGTGGAGGGACTTCCGACTAGGACTGGGGCGGCCACTGAGGGTGGTGCGGGGCCGTGAGACTGAGTAGCCTGGAGTGAGGGCAGCCTAGAGCAGTGAGGGGTTTCGGTAGCGTTTCCTGATAGGATTCATAGGGCTGTGAGGGGAGAAACTGAATAGACTAAGTACTGCAGGCCCGTGTTTCTGCCGCAGCTTTTCTTCAGCGCTGTTTGAGGCATGGTTGGTCGTTTGGTGCCTAGCGTTAGTGATAGCCAAGTTCACCCTCACGGGTCTGGAAGTAGTTTAGGTGTCTCAGGAGGTATTATTTGAATGTCATAAGTAGTTGAGGAAGACTGCATTGGAAAGTTGGTTATTACAGTTCTAGAAAGCAAATAAAGGTAACTCAAAATTTGGCTGTATGAACAGGTTGAGAGGCATCTATATTGTTTTTTAAATATAAAAGATGCTCAGCCAGTGATTTATTTCCAAGCAGTAACTGTTTACTTTCTGTGTGTTCATGAATACAGGTTCACAGGTGACATTAAGGGTCCCGATTACAAGTATACCTTGTTGAGATTAATTATGCTAAGGAGGCTGGGAGCTGAGGTTGTAGATTACATGGGCATGTATTGATGGATTTTATGCTACTTTTTTTACTTTTATGCTACTCAGAGGCAGGAAATTAGGTACCACTCTGGACTACTTGTGGTGTCACAAAACAGGATGCATCCCTTTGTGAATTTTATGATCTTGAAAGAACAGTTTTGTTGAATATGTACATGTAATTTTTCACAATGGCAAAGCATCCTCAAAACAGATGCCCAGCTGTTAATGATGAGTAATTCCTCTTTTAGAGCTGTTTGAAGTGAATAAATCTAACTCACATGGCTGATTCCACAAAATGGGGATTACATCTTTTATATGAAAACTGCATTTTAAGCAAAATTATTTAACTTTACCTTTTGAGCTAGGATGGCTCTTTTGTTTCACAGAAAGACATCGTAGTGGAAAGGTTATGAAAGGAAAAGCTGTCACACTAAAATGTTTAGATAGTCTACCATATTCACAAAAGTATTTGCAGTGATTTTTGCTTTGTTTTTGAAACAAAACCACAGGGTAATTTATTTCTGCTGAGGTGTAATTTAACTGAATCATGGAATTAATTTTCTATTATCATTTATTACCATTTCATGTTTGAATTAGAAACCAAAACACTTCCTTGTGCAGGGCACTGTGAAGAGCTGTATCAGCATTTAAAAACCTTGGAAAGTGAGAACCTGTGTGACATGGGCATAGAGAAAGGCAACTGAAGACTAAAGCAATGGGTTCCTTCTTTCTGAGACTGATACTGTTGTGATTGTCTCTGGAGCCACACTTTGTAGGTTAGAAGTTATTCTCCAGCCTCTTGCCTGTGTTTTAGCCTGATGCTCCAGATGCAGCTGACCATCTGTCTGTCACATGAGGGCTCTGAACAAAAGCTTGCAATGCTAAGTTGTCAGTGCTTGGAATACTTACAAGTCCTGTAACAGGAAGTGTAATTGGGGAGTGCTGAACAAGTCTCACATGCAAAATAAGAGTTTTTACATGATTTCTGAACATGAGTTTCAGAATAGTTCACAAGTAACTCATGATGAAGCCACCTTTCCTCATTCGTTCCAGTTCCTGGAAGAAACAGTAAACAAATAGGGGTAGTTAGTATCTGGTTTGTCCTCACTTCTGTACTTATCTGACACGTTTCCTCCTGCTGTTCCTTCTGCTGTGTTTATGAGGAGATCATCTGGACCCCATGCCGCTGAGAAATCTCTCTGTCCTCCAGGACTCAATGTGGACAAAGACAGCAAATTCATTGCTGATCAGATTGCTTTTACAGACTGGATAGCCTCATCTTTTTCTAAGATGGAAAAGAGGATACTTGCTTAAAATATACTGCAGTGGTGAAAAAAATGAATTTTAGATACGCAGAATGAAATGACTAGCAAACCAGGACTACCTTTCTCTTTAACAAAATTTAATTCCCCTTCTTCCCTGGAAGCAGTGCTTGGATTGTTGTGTTTTGCTGGTGATTCAGTAATCAAAATCTTATTTGTAGTGTCTTTGTAGCAGATTGCACAGATTAGGAATTTAATCAGTGCAGTTAATATTCTTCCTGAAACACAAACCCACAACTATGGGACTGTAATAGGAAGAAAAAGTGGGGGATGGAAGAAAAATGAAAAGCTAGAGCATACCTTTGTCCAAGGTTTTAATTTGTATCTAACCTTTACGATCACCTCTATCTTTCTGATTCTTTCAGGAGATGATAGAAAAATGTTCTCTCTGACTACAGAAAAGCGCTCTCAAATTTCCATACTTGAAATGTGGTGATGCTTTTAAAGCAGACATTTTCCGTGACCTTAACTGTTCACAGGTCTGTCCTAAACCCAAAGTAGCCACTGTGCATACCTAGTAAGTACTGTTCATAAACATTTTTGTAATGTTTGACCTTATGAGTGACCTGAAGATTAATGGATATGTTGTATGAGTTTTAATGGGTCTCTTCTCCCTTGGATGCACACGTGACTCCCATTAGCCTTAATGGGGGTTATATGTGTGCCTAGAGGTTGGACAAGATCTCTAAAGGTGCTGTTATGCTCTGTTGTATTAATGATTTCATAATTGCTGAGGTGCTGCACCTTTGCATTGAAAGCAGACTAATTAAATTGGTTTAGTATGAATTGGTGTACTAACATACCTGGCATGTATGTGTGTTTTCCTGCCATTCTCTCAGTACACAGTGGCAGAGGCCAAATCAAGTGTGGAATTTAAATTTTAACTGTCACTTATCTTCCTTTTTAATTAGTTCTTTTTTAATTCCAGAACAATTTCATGAATTTGATTCCTGAGAAGGATGATTGTCCATGCCAATACAGAAGCTGAAAGTGGTATTTTATTTTATCATTAAAGCGTGTATTGAGAAAAAACACTGAATTGGTTCTTATTTTTGATGTTCAAAATCACGCACTTTGAAAAAGGCAGTTGGGTCTAGAGGATTAACATGAAGTTTGATGTTGAATTTTAATTATGGCTTTGTTACTTATTTCTTCCAAGTGCCTTCAGACAAAGCACTTCACCTTTCTTTGATTTCTTAGTGTGTAAAATATCTGCTTGCTTCTTAGTGTTGTAGTCATAAATTAATAACTGTTCTACACTTTGAAATGTTAAGATTGTTACATCCAACTGTATTCTCCTGGCATAATCCTGACAGCACAAGAAGAGAAAAAAAATCTAGTACCTACTTGGTACAGTCAGCAAACACTCTGATGGAGATGCCCATCTATTGAAAGAACTGATTCTATTCCATAGTTCATGATGCATAAGGTACTGAAAAATCTGATGTGTTTTTTTTTGTGGAAGAATTTTACAGTACGCAGTTTACACTTTATAGTCATTACACATTTTTATCAATCAAGATAATTATTAAATTTGATTGTCACTGTGAAAATTAATGTACTGTATTCCATGACGTTTTGAAAATCAACCATGATATAGTCTTTGAAAAAATAAACTTAGGGACAAAATGAATCTTAATACTGACATTCAGGAGGAGAAGAAGGTTTTACATGTTATATGGTGACCTTCCCCTTTTTTTTTTTCTTTTTAATTTTTATTTTTTTTGTCAAATTAAGTCATATTATATAAACTCAGTTCTGCAATTCAGAAGAATTTAGATTTTCTTTTTTCCAGCATAACTATGTTTATATTATTTTTGACAGTGTAATAGTTGACTGAGAATGATTTATTCTGTCTGCCATATTTTAAGGGTGATTGAATACTATAGCAGATTATCCAGATTGGTTGTGGAGTCTCCATCCATGGAAATAGTTAAAACTGGATACCACTGGATACAATTGGATACAACTCTAACAATATGCTTTGAATCGGATTGGATGAGACTATCTCCAGAGTTCTGTTCGAGCCTTGATCGTTACCTGATCTATAATTTGTGTAGTTACTTTGACACTTTTTTATTGTAGATCAGTTTTCAAATATCAGTTCAAATATTTAAAATGATACTTGAGATTGAGTAGTTTTTATCCCGATCTTAAATTAAAAGTCACAGAAACAGAAGCAATTAGCATGAAATGATTGGGTGCATGGAATGTTATCAGCCTGGACACCTGAATATATACAACACACTGTGCTGAGTAAATTACAGTTTTTTCAGAGAGGAAAAGCTATACACGGTAGGGGTATGCAAGCTGCCTAATTTTTACCTTCATTTAACATACTACGTAAGTAAATATTGCAATAAATGTTAATTGCATTAATTGCCTATGTTTAATTTTTATGTGTAAACTCTTGATTGCCTTACAAATTGCCTTTTTATCAAGTATTCATACTTTTAACATTAATGAAATAGTCCTCATATGAGATTTTGAGAAACAGTAGTTAAATTTTAACTGAGTCAGAAATAATAGTTACATTTTATCAGAGTCATAGAAATATTAGGTAGTTTACTGTGAAGTTAAGGTGTTGAAGCTGAGAACAAAAACAAGGTATTGGGATTTTTTTCAAATTATAGCTAGATTTTGTAAATTACTGGTTGGTAGTTCTGTACATAATGTAGTTCTAACTCTCGTATACTGAGGTTTGCCAGCTGTTTACTTCAGTTGTGTAAAAAGGTAGCTGGGTTGGTAACTGAAAATACGAGCTTGCATTTCAGCTTCTCTGTTTCATAGTCACATATCTTTGTTAACAGTTATAAACTTTAGTTACAAGCTTTAGTTTTCCGAAAACTGGTATAATTTAGTCATTGGCTCACTTTTCTTTGACTGTGTTACTGAAACACTGTAAGTGGAAAACAGACTGGTGATACCTTCTCAGTAGTGATTCGTTTGAACTTGCCCCAAGTGGAAAACAGATTGGTGATATCATCTCAATAGCAATTTTTTTGAACTTGCCTCCAAAGCTCTTGAGAATTTTAGAATCTTGTCAATCATTAGGTAGTATTCCATAAATTCGTTTGTGCCAAGTGTATTAAAAATCACTGGCTATACCCATGAAAAATTCTACTACATTGCATATGCCCAATAATTGGAGGTCTGCTAGTAAATCACTGTAGATTTATGATTCCTATATGAAATGAATAAAGAAAAAAAATATTAAATGAAAGCCCAACATTGCTTTTGGTAACCTGTACTTTTTATTAACTGTACTTTCACACTTCAGAGATAGAAGAAAATGGATGGTTAAATTTATTAGTGGTCTGCCTGGAGGTTGATTTGGTATGCTGTCTCTAACTTGCATTGAACCCGGGTACAAAGATTAGTATGTTAATGCAGAAATTGCAGATGTCCAGCTGTGCGTGGGAATGTGCTGAAAAGGGCCAGAGCTTGCCTTGAATTACTATTTTGGTTATTGTTTTGGGTTGGTCCTGTTTGTTTGTGAGTTTTTTTTTCAATAATCAAATTTTAATTTCATCTCTCTGTGTTATTTTTGTTCAATTTTGCAGTGGGACAAGAAGCAGAGTCCAGCTGCATTCTTTTGAGTGAATACTTCATCCCGTTCCGTTCATTCTGTGGCTAATGTCACAGAAAAATGCTGTAGTAATTCAACTGCTTTTTAGCTCAATTTTCATTAGCCACAGTTGCTCATAGCTAAGATAAAAAGACTGATATGATTCTGAATGACAGTATGTGCTGTATAAAGAGGACTATTTTGGGGGGTTTGTAGGGTGCATAATAATAATTGTTTCATCACCCTGGTACAGAATTCTCAAATAATGGTTTATTTCAAATTACTGGAGATTATTGCCAAATATTTCTTTCTTTGGCATGTAATGAAAGCAAAATTTCATTTGACTGTTCATGTACTTATATATGCAGAATCATCTATGTTATGCAGATGCCTAAAAGCACAAGGAGAACTGGATTTGAGAGGAAACCTGTGTTGTATTCTGATATCATCATCAACTTAGATCACATTGGTATCACATCAGAATAATGTTTTACAGCCTCTGCCAATTTAGAAATCAAATTGATGCCCGATTTGTATAGAACAACACATTTGACTGACAGAAAAGGCTGTTATAGATGGATGCGATGTTCTATCCTTGTATAACAAGGGGTTTGACTGACAGTTTAACAATAGTACATTTTCTATCCCATATATTCTAAATTATTATTATTACAGTACAAAACATTTTTGCACTTGCTGTATATAGATAACGTGCACTTTTTGTGTAATAACATTCAGGAGGAGAGGATTTCTTTTATGCCTTAAAGATGACGACAATTAATGAAGGCTCTGTGTGACACTTATAACCAGTGTCAAGGATTGCTATTGTGGTGCATGGTAATGTAAAAACTATTGGGATGCTTAGCTCCCAGTGAAGGATCAGCATAACTCTTGACATATGCTGTATGGTGGATGAAATAGATCTTGGAGAGCAATAGAAATATTCCTTAAACTGAAGAGTACCCTTTCTGTTTTATAATCCCTCTTTTCAGCTCTGCAGTTCTTTGCATCACTCTAAAATGCAGTTTTAATCTGAAAAATAACTGTTTAAAATGGTACCTATTAATGCAACAGCTTTGCTTTCTACGTTCTGCAGTCAACATTTTTCTGTTCCGAGACTAAGATTCTTCTTCAGACCTATAGCTCGTTAAGGAGGGTGCACAGTTCTTATTTGGATATCTCTCATTTTCTGTAGGGAAGATTATCCTTTAGTAAGTATCCTTCTCATTTTATGGTTTCTACTTTAAATTCTTGGCATCCTTTGTCCCTTTAGATCTTTTCAGCGCTATTTACACTAACTCAATTCTCAAAGCACAGCATTCCCTACTTTGTGTAGGTTTTCACAAGAGCTGGGACACTATAGTATGTCTATGTGATATTTGATGATAATTCAAAAATAAACATTAAAACCTAAGCTTCCCTGTAAGCTTCAGTTTCATGTTGCATGCAACTGAGACAGAGGGTATGTTCTTTCATGATCTTCCCAATGAAAAATAATATAAAAAATATTGAATGAAAAAGTTGGACCACACTTAAACAGGGGAAGTTTAGATTGGATATGAGGAAGAAATTCTTTACTGTGAGGGTGGTGAGGCACTGGAATGGGTTGCCCAGGGAAGTTGTGAATGCTCCATCACCAGTGGTGTTCAAGTCCAGGTTGGACATAGCCTTGGGTGGCATGGTTTAGTGTGAGATGTCCCTGCCCATGGCAGGGGGGGTTGGAGCTAGGTGATCTTAAGGTCCTTTCCAGCCCTAACTATTCTGTGATTCTATGAATGTCAGCAACTCATGTTTTGCTTTGATAGTGTTTTAGAATGTTTTATTGTGAAAATTTTTGAACTATACTGAATAATTGTGATCTGTTCACGTTTTAAAGGTGTAAATCCTTGCTGATGTGATCTTTTTCTTTTTAAATGAATTAGCTAAAAACTTACCAGGTGTTTTTCTTTAAAAATCCACAACTCTTATCAGCTGCATGTTGCCCAGGGTAGCTTTCAAATCTGAAAGAAAACTACTGAGTTGCAAAAGGAGAAAGGAGTAGGAGATCACTACTAGAGCAGGTGTGGCAGTCTTTGAAAATGCTGTGCATGGCGCCTGAAAAACGCTACATAAATCAGCTTTATGTCATGTTTATCATTCCAACATCAGTCAAGATTAAAGACTGCTTGTATGAGGCACATATATAGAATATGAAAGAAGAAATACTCCTTGCCTTAGGGGGGACATAAGGCAAGGAGGAATTCATAATACATAAAACAACTTGTGTGAGTATAGCAAAATGTTAGTTCTGTAATTTCGTTGTTCCTGCTTTATGTCTGGAGGGACTAGCTAAGCAAAGCAGGAGGTTGGGTCAGTGTTGAGAGCTAACTACCATACACTGTAACTTCATGTTCAGAGGGAAATGAATGAGAGCAATATGGTAAGGACTGCTTTTTCTGTCAGACCTAGTGTCCTCTTAAACGATTTTTGGATCGTATTTTTTCATTCTCACGAAAAAAACCAAACCCAAAGAAAACCAACAACAGAACCCCCCAGTCAACAAACAAAACACCCACATCTTCAGAGATGGGAGCTTATTTATGGTGTTGTAATCTACTACTTCTATTCCAGTTCTGTCCATGTAGCATTTTAGTTTGGTTTTGCTGTACTTCATTCTGGTCAGGTGTCCCAGAGTACGGTGTTCTGCTGTTAGATTTTCACTGGTGTTTTTTTTTTAACAACTTCACTGGGAGCAATTCTTCAGCACTGCCAGAGCTGATTGCTGAGAAAGGATTGTACTGAAGGGTTGGAATTACATGCATGGAAGGATAACAAAAGTCAGCTGCCTTCCTAGAAGGTAATTCAGGCAAGACCTACAGTGGCCGAACCACCTAAAAGAGACAATCTCCTTTGTTCTGTGGAAGTGTGTTACTTTTATTGTCTAGAAGCTTGCAGTCTGTGATTGCAGCAGCACACTGGTTACATGGTGAGAATACAGGATTGTTAACGATGCTGTTAGAGAAGAGTGTGCTAATAAAGGGATTCTAGCTACCCTGGAAAGATTGTGTTTAATTTACTTTGTAAGGATTTCTGCGAGTTATATTCAGCCTCTGAGAGGATTTTAATATTAATAGAAATAATGAATATTTCCCTCCCTGTAGCTATATGGGTTAATTTGGAATAACACTAATAATGAAAGTTCTTCCTGCCACGTTTACCATCAGCTTCCCAGTCTAATAAAGCCTTAAGCAAACTCATATGTACCAAAAAGATTACTTCATTTTCTGACAGCTGTAGAATGGCTCAGGAGTGTGCATACAGAAACTGGAGATGTTTTCTTACCATAGCTAGAGGCTGTGCCTGTATACCTTGTGTGCTAGGTACTTTTTGTACTTTTAAAGACAAAGGCAGTTTGGATTTTGATGAAAAGGACTTGCATTGAGTTGTAGCTTGAGAACGAGTCTTGAAACTTGAAGATGAGGGAGGGCTGGGAGGAAGGAAGGAGAAATAAGTTCTGAAATACGTTTGCCCAGGGAAGTTGTGAATGTTCCATCACTGGTGGTGTTCAAGGCCAGGTTGGACAGAGCTGTGGGTGGCATGGTTTAGTGTGAGGTGTCCCTGCCCATGGCAGGGGAGTTGGAAGTAGATGATCTTAAGGTCCTTTCCAGCCTTAACTATTCTATGATTCTGTGAGTCTATGAATATTGGAAATATCTAGAAGGCTGCATTTGCTAAATGCTGCAGTTTTTCAGGGTAATGATTATTTCCTGCTTGGACATTAGAATATGATGAGAAATCTATATTATAGTAAGGATTCTGACAGAATCTATTGAGTTGAAAATAAATCTAATAACACTGATGAAATTGGCAACAAATGCCAGTTCATGCTAATGAGAATCATTTATCGTCATAGCTGGAAGGTTTGTCTCACTGCATGAAGTACTGGAGAAGGAAGGGAGAAAGAAGTGGAAGTTTAGGAAAGTATTGAGTATTGGTAAAGGTATGCTGCTCTAAATTCTCCTGCTTCATAGATCCTAATACTAGCTGGAGAATGTCTTCTTCCCACTGCTGTCAGACCTGTTCATCTTAGATACGTTGCATTAGCTTTTGTACAGTTGTCCTCTTCATGGTCTTCTATAGAGCAACATTTCTACCACACACTGATGCTCAGTTGGTATGAGATTATAGCTACTTAGCTGCATCAGGCGTTCTTGACAGCTCTGTATTCAACAAAACCACCTCTTCAGCTTCACATCTTGTTCCGTCTTTTCCCCATCATACAGTAATTGTTTATATTCCAGTATTTGGTGGCAAAGTAGGAACATGACACAGTTTCATTTGGGATTTTTATTGTATCCAGGCAATGACCATTCTTTGCAGTCTATTCAAAGTTCTGCTTGAGGTCTAGTGCAGTGTGTGTGGTGCCATTCCTGGTGGTTTCCCTGGAGGGAATTACAGTTTGATATAAGGAAAGCAAGTGCCTGGAAAACATAGGGTTAAAATACTTCTAACTTGACTTAGGTCTAAGATGGAGGACAAGGTTTGTGTTGTAAGTCTGTGGTGTGATAACAGAATTTAGTAGTCTTACTAACAAGAGTGAATTATTTCTTTTTATCCTTCTAACAAGTGAATTCTTTCTTACCATCCTTCTAATTTATCAGTTAGTTTGGAGACACTGACTCCTGAGCATCTGCTAGCTTGGGATACTCCTTGTCTACCCATCCTGTCCTGCTTGCAATAAATTTTGTACGAAGGTCACAGTGCTCTAAATCTTTGCCAGCTATCAGAAACTTGCAGATACAGCTGGTTTCAGCTAATTGGGATTATTGGAGCATCCAACTGCGCCAAAAGTGAAAAGTGCACCCTGAGGAAGACTGCTTACTTCATCTTGAAGACCCCTGCCCTCAACCATGGGAGGGCAGTGGGAAAGCGCCAAAAGGGAAGAGACTTATGATAATGAGTGCCTAAACTAATTGTAATACCCCACCACTCTCTCCGGAACCTAATGAATATGCATGTTGAGTGTAATAAATATCTGCTTGCTTAACCCCTTGGTGTGCAAGTTAAGAGGAGCGATCCCCCTTGCACCCAGCGCCATAATAAGCATACCTGCTTTATAACTCTCTCTGAGTTGTAGAGTCTGATTCCATGCATCAAGTTCAGCACCTTGATATCCATAACATCATCTCTTACTGTTTGTGATACATTTATAACTCAATTCTCCTTTGCCTTTTGTGGCATGGATTGCGTGTTCCTTATACCTTGGATGCTGCTTCATACATAGCAGGGCATAAAACTCCCCCGGGCCAAAGGCAAGTTTTTCCTTTCCTTAGGTTCAGGAAACTGCTTGTTCACATTGTAGCTTTGTAGAAGAGTAATAATTAAACTGTGGCTGAATTTAATATATGTCTCATTGCTTTCAGAGAGAGGTTGATTTCATGTAAAAATAAGACTTTCATAATGTTTTCTGTTATCCTTTCAATTTTGAGACCTAAACTAATAATTACAATATGAATTTTGTTACCACCTGTTCCACAAGATAAGCTTGCCCTTTCAGCTAGCCAGACATGCATCTTACACTTCGAACTAGTTATGAGAATTGGAAATGGCAAGAGAATTGAAACCCTTACCCTAAAGCAAGGTTTTCACAATCACTGTATTGGCATATCTGATTTAATTTGTTGTTGTTAGCCTTTTATTAATGGAACCATAGGTAATGTTTCTTTGCATCTGCCTTAAGAGAGACTAGCAGGGAAGTGATTTACAGGTCTTATCTATGATCAATAGATGAGGGAAAATTCGATATGGGATAGACTGGGGAAAAAACAGTATTAAAAAAGACAGCAGCCAGACTAGCTAGCTATGAGAGGATGCTACTAGCATTGTTGAGGAGTTGTTTCATCCATTTGCATTCTCTTTAAGATTAAAAGAGAAAAATAAGAGTAATCTTTACAGACTTTCAAGCTTCTCTATATGTTATGTGTATATGTAATGAACATTGGTTTGTGTGTCTTGAAAATTTTAGATTGTGTTTATTCTTAACAGGATTTTGGTATTGTTTTCTTGTGTGTTTGTTGTCTTTCACCGCTAAGAAAACATTAGGATAACCTCAGCAGGCATATATGAGATCTCTCAAGCAGTAGATGGCTGAGGCACATCTTTGGGTCTGAATGTAATGCCATATACCACCCTGCTTCTGCTAGATCTCAGACTTCACAAATTTAAAGGGAAAAGTCACATTTTACCTGTGCCTAAGGCTGTCAGTTGTTGGTGAAAGCTTGGGCCGGTGAACTTGGCTTTTGTGGTGTTTGAAAATTTACAGGTAGGCCCTTTGAAAATCTTTTTTTTTTTTTTTTTTTTTGATAATTTGGAAATTTCTGCTGACAGCAGCTGGAAGCTGAGCTTGCAATTGTGAAAACTCAAAAAACAAACAGGAGAGCCCAACTCAGTCGTCCGTCGTCCCCCCCCGCCTTCCTCTCCATCTCTAGGTTAGTCTAGTGAAATGAATTCTAATGCCTGTAAACTGATCAGAAGTCTGAGCTGAAAATCATCAGAGTGAACTGATAGAAGTCTTGGCCACCTGGGCCCACATCTTTAAGAACAGAGATTATTGTGGAATGCCACATGCGGATGCCACGTTATTTTGTTCTGAGGCAAACGAGTGAGAGTAATTGCTCTTTAAATCATTACCTGTTCACCTCATTGTAAGTGTTCCCTTTGTAGCAATTACTGTTGCAGAAGCAGTTTGTGTTGGGTGAGCAATGGTGGCCATGCTGTATTTAGGCAACCATCCAGCAGAAAGTCATACTTAGGGTCTGTAAATATAGCCCAGGAGCTTAAAAAAGCTAAGGTATTACAGAATTGATGGCATTTAAAAACTTAAAACCCGCAAAACTTTCCTGATCACTTGTGAAGAGGGAAAAATTCTTAGTATTTGCTCTTGTTCTGATCCCTGAAAAAAATGCTGTTGGGGATGTTACTATGGGAGGTGCTTGTGAAGGAGCTAGCTAGTGATGATGGATTAGTAGAAGATACTTTATATGGTGTTTCTAGCTTTCATGACTGAGGACTGTTCTGTGAGTTATAGAATCACAGACTCATAGAATGATTCGGGTTGGAAGGGACCTTAAAGATTGTCTATTTCCAGACCCCTGCCATGGGCAGGGACACCTTTCCCTATTCCACTTTGCTCAAAGCTCCATCCAGCCTAGTCTTGAATACTACCAGAGATGGGGCACCCACAGAGTTGGGATCCATGATGGCTAAATTTCCACTAGACCCACAACTAGCTGAAATGGTTGTTGTAAAGCCGTGGTAACAACTGTTCTAATGAGGTGCTATCTATTACTGCCATAATACCAGAGAAAGAGATATTAAATAAAATGCAGATCTTCAGTTTTGGAAAAAATTGAATTTTCCCCATCAAAACAATAAACAATATACATATATTTTTAGTAAAATTAGAATTATTTTTTTTTAAATATTTTCTTGGCTTTCTGTTACTTTTTATCTGCACTGATAATCTTTTGATTAAGTATTTTAGGGTTGAATTAGACATGTAGGAGAGATTGGTAATCAGTGGTGTGCTTATGTAAAAATAGCGAATTATGGAAGTGCTGTGAGCTTCATATATAATCATCTGGGGTTGCCTTTTTACAAAGAGGTTTTCATCTTGTAGTTTAGAAACTGAAATAAACTCTAAGTTAAATGTGTGTCAGAGCTGCTGTTGAAGTTTCTGTGGAATCTGCACACAAAGCAAAAATCCCACTTTGAGTGGTACATTCATTTAACCTGCAGGTGAGTGACAGAAAAGGAGTAGCGACATGAAATAAAATACACATTTTATTGTAAATAAATATTTCTGAAGTAAAATACACATACATGGAAGTGTCTCAGTTGTTCAGAAATTTTATAGGCAGTAGTGTTGTGAACATTAGAATACTTTGTTTCTTGCAGCACTAAATAACTCCTGCCTTTCCTCTCCCACAGGAACTCATTATACAATGACAAATGGAGGAAATATCAACAGTTCAACACATTTACTGGATCTGCTGGATGAACCAATTCCTGGAGTAGGAACATACGATGACTTCCATACCATTGACTGGGTTCGAGAGAAGTGCAAAGACAGAGAAAGGCATAGACGGGTACTTAAGATCAATAACAATAATTGGAAAATGTTTTTTGTTGATGTTGGAATTCAGGTCTGATCCAGTAACACATACCAATATTTACGTACTTTAAATTTGTAAGTAATTAGCATCAGGTAGAACTACATTGCTATTAAAAAAGCACCTTTTCATTTATACCTGCAGTCCTGCAACAGTATTACAACTTGGAAAGGAAATCGTAGTTAAAGTGTGAAGAGCCCACCATCACCCAAATAGTGTTTTTACATTACTGCCTTTTTTTCATGCTAGTATAGTTAAGGCTATCTTCCAGTGTAGATGTATTTGTAATACTACAACAGTACTTATGGTAATACTTGTACAGAAAAGTAAGCACTGATGTGTGCTGCTTTTATAGCAACACAAATGTATCTGTGCTAATACAATGTAGCATGGTGATTGTTTGGATTATGGGAAGTGAAAATTCTCACACCTAAAACATTTATATCAGTGTACATAAGATTAACAGAAAAGTAGTCTCAGTATGTATGGTAAACGTCCTTTCCACTCTCCCATCACAGAACGTGCTTTTCTTGTCTCATGGTTTCTTGAGAGTTCAGACCATTCATCTTTATCAGTGCATTTTGCAATGAGTTCTTTCATAAAATGGCCTCTAGGTTTTTTAGTCAGTAACGTGCTTGATACTGTCATTCATGTAACAGATTTATTTAATAGAATTTTAAGAGGAAATATGCTATTTAGAGCCTTACTACCAAATTTTTGGGATACTTTCCTTAACCTTAAAACCAGAACAGATTTGGAGATGTGATTTCTCCTAGAATATTTTTAACTTATCAAAATTAATAATTAAAAGTGAATTGTATATAGAGGGGTGGAGGAGAGGTTCCTTCATGTACAACACTGTAGCATTATTCTGCTTTCCTTGGAAACATCATTTTTAACTTTGTGGAAGCAAATGTGGGGTGTGTATGCTGATTTACTTTGGCATGGTTAAAAAAAATAATCCTACACTAGTTTAAAAAACAAAACATCCACAATTACACTATCTAGTGCTTTTCTAAGGAAAAGCGATCCTTAGGCATTGGATCTGAGACCATGTACCTTGCCTGAATGCTTTTAATGAAAACTAAGAAGGTGTTTTCCATAGAATGCTTCATTTCACCATTTGATTTCAAAGCAGTAATTAACGCAGTGCCATCTTTACACTTCAGAGTGTGTAGGTCAGCATCTGGTGGGTATACCTTTGGATAGCAGGCTTGGCCTGACCAAATCCTGGGAAACATGCTAGGGTGAAGTCTCACAGCTCTTAGGCAATTTAATGTCTGAGAGCAGAGAAGTCAGACAAGGCAATTCAGTTTATAGCCACAGGACTACTGTGAAATTTATAAATATGCCCTGAATGATAGGGCACTCTCTGGCCATGTATGTAATCAAAGATGAAGAAAGAAGGAATGAGTTTTTGAAAGACATGCTACTGTAGAAACAACTTCTTTTATTAAAAAAGAAAAAAGTTTGAGAATCTCAAACATAGAGGAAACTATAAAATGTATTTATTTGATAGGCTGAGAAGGTTGGGGCTGTTCATCCTGGAGAAGAGAAGGCTGCATGGAGACCTCATAGCAGCCTTCCGGTATCTGAAGGGGGCCTCTAAGGATGCTGGGGAGGGACTGCAGTGATAGGATAAGGGGTAATGGGTTCAAACTTAAATGGGAAGTTTAGATTGGATATGAGGAAGAAATTCTTTAGTGTGAGGATGGTGAGGCACTGGAATGGGTTTCCCAGGGAAACTGTGGATGCTCCATTACTGATGGTGTTCAAGGCCAGGTTGGATAGAGCCTTGGATGATACTGTTTAGTGGGAGGTGTCCCTGCCCATGGCAGGGGGGTTAGAACTAGATGATCTTAAGGTCCTTTCCAACCGTAATGATTCTATGATTTGCTTTAGGAGTGGTATTTTTTCTAGATTTCCTTGTCTAGTACTGCACTTTGGTGGTTGGCTTTTTCTTTTGTTCTCCCTGTTTGTTGCACATACTGTCTCCCCCCTTTTACAGTATAAAAAAGTCATAAGAGTAGTATCTAATTGCATCATAAAGGTTTAACATAAACAAGTTATGCACAAATTTCAGCTAAGGGCATAAGGGAAATCAGGCTAAAATAAGAATTACCATTTTTTTTAGTACAGTAACTTTAGATGTCATTAGTAAGAGTTGTCTAGAGGTATTGCTGTGTCATTACCCAACTTTTGACTTTGTGTGATTTTTAGTCAAAGGTAAAGATATATTTGTAATAGAAGCTTAGGAATTTGAATTGTACTGATTAGCTTATTAGCACTACACTAACTGTTTCTTTGAGGTACAGCAAAAAACAAGTTTTAGGAGAGACATAATTCTTCAGTTTTGGATGTTTTAGATGTATGTCATGTAAGGTGTTCATTTACCCTAATAATGCATTTTCTGGGGTTTACTGTTTTAAATGCATAACATTCACTTTCCTCTGTCAGTTGTTTGATGTCTGAGTAACCAAGCTGTAAAACACTACATACAATGAGAGTGCATGTAGTTTAAAGAGGATTTACTTGCCTGTAGCTTGCACCATGCAGTTTGCATGTCATACTTACTTTTTTCCTCTTGTTCATGTTACAAAACCACATACAAATACATGACGATTTCTCTTTGCAGATTAACAGCAAGAAGAAAGAATCAGCATGGGAGATGACAAAAAGTTTGTATGATGCATGGTCAGGATGGCTAGTAGTCACGCTAACTGGTTTGGCATCAGGTAAATTAAAAAACAGAGGGTTTCTTTCCTACATTTGTCAGCAAGAGTAGTTCCTGCGTTTTTCATGTGTGCGCTACCACGCAACCTGGGTGGGAGCTGGTTCAGACTGCTTACCATAAGGAGGGGAAAAGGCTGGGAAGGAAAAGTTTGATCTATAGGCTTTAGTGTTTTGAGGGGAAGGTTTACTAATCAAAAGGAAAACAAAATTGGCACTGAATTTAGTGAGAGTTTCTCAAAGTTACTGACCTTTTACCTACTTATCAAAGGTCTTTAATCATGTTATTGAGATCAGTCTTTTCCTTTCTGCTGAATTGTGCTGTTTTCCTGTAGGATTCTTTGTGAAACTGTATTAATTGAGCTGGATGCTTTTTCAGATATTTTTTTTTTTTGGGTGGGGGGGGGGGTTATGTGTGTATGTTTTGTTTGCTTTGGTTTCCCCTAGCAGATTAGTCCCTGGATTAGTTGCAGAGTATAGCCATGCTGTTAAAAAGGCATGGTAACTGTATAATTACTACTTAGACATATGCATAATCACTTTCACAAATCACATATAAATTAATATATATGCAAAGTTTTAACATGTTTATATAGCTCTGAATGTTCAAACTGGGAGCATGTAATTACTGGGAATTGCTTATGATAATTTCGGTGGGAATGTGCTGTGTTGTACTTCTACCCCCCAAGCTCCTATGTATATTAAAAGTGCTTTGTTATGTTTCTGAGCAACAAGAGAGCAAATTCTGAACATTTCCAGGTTTTTCAGTTTCTTGCTTTCTGTTGAATATGTCTAGTGAATCTTAAATGGTACAATCTTGATTTAAGTCATAAGAAGATCTTATGTTGTCGTGGTTTAAGCTTAGTCAGCCACACAGCCTCTCTCAAACTACCCCCCTTTCCTCCCCCTGCTCCTGGAGAGATGGGGAGGAGAATTGAAAGAATGTAACTCCCATGGGTTCAGATAAGAACAGTCCGGTAACTAAGGTGTAACACAAACCACTGCTGCTACCATTAATAAGTGAAATAACAAGAGAATACAGCCGCTCACCACCCGCCAACCGATACCCAGCCCGACCTGAGCAGTGAACTAACCCTTCCAGGTAACTGCCCCCAGTTTATATGGTGGTCATGATGCTGTTGTATGGAATACCTCTTTGGTTAGTTTGGGTGAGGTGTCCTTTCTCTGTTTCCTCCTGGCTTCCTCTCCTCCCTGACAGAACATGAGACTCAGAAAGTCCTTGGTCAGAGTCATCATTACTGAGCAGCAGCTAAAAACATTGGTGTTAACAGTGCTGTTCCCAGGCTGAAAGTCAAAATCACAGCACTGCACCAGCTACTAAGGAGAAAAATGACTGCTACTGCTGAACACAGGACATATGTTTGTGTAATTTTAAAGAATTTGGATGAAATTTTGTCCTACTGAAATACGGCCTTTGACTCTGACTTTAGTTGGCCCAGGATTTCAAACTGAGGGTCTGTCAAGATTAGCAAATATGAATTAGTAAATCAGGGGTAATTTTCTACTACAATCTACTGTACAAGTAAATTGTGTCTGTCTCTGTACAGCTATTTCTGGTAGTGATTAATACATTAAAAATAGTTAATTATAACTAACAGTTGTACATGTTCACAAAAATACTGACTTCAGAAGTAGTTTTTCAGTATACTGCTACCTATTCTTTGAGGAGTCTTCAGCAAGTTTTCTGCGTGTACAATACAGAATCCTTCTTAAGCTTTGAGTTTAGAAACTGCTTAGTATTTATACTGTTTGTTACCTGCAGAAGGAATTAATTAAAGAGTGATCTTAAGGTTATAGCAGTAAGCATGAATTTGTGTGGTACTGTCCCATTTTTCTCCTCCTCTTGTTACAGAATTCAGTAGTCTTTGTATGTAGATCACATGAATGTCATCAGGGTTTGTTTTGGTGGTTTATGTTGTTCTAAAAGTATTGTTGGTAAGGTAAGAATTATTTTCTCTACATGCTGTTCTACACAAAACATAGCACAGCTCATGAGTTCTCTGAGGTTTGGCAAGCTAGTTTTGTCAGGACGTCTGTTGTGTTTTTCACCACAAAAATATATCAGTCCTCTTGATTCTCAGCTCCTTAGTTTCAGTGGGCTGTTGGAGAACGGGCACAGGAAAAATCAAAGAAAACCAAAAGATGCATTTGACTCGGGATGCGCAAAAGGTGCTACAGATTCTTCAGCAAATTCTAATCTTACCGAATCACAAATATTCCTTCAAATCAGTAATATTTAAATGTCTATTTGTTTAAGTTTTCTGTAACTTAAATTTACATCAGTTAATAGCAGTGCATTTCTTCATTTTAGCTGTGTTATTCCTGCTTACCAGAATATTAATACGAAACTGTTTCTATGACAGGGGCATTGGCAGGATTAATTGACATTGCTGCTGACTGGATGACTGACTTAAAGGAAGGCATTTGCCTTAGTGCTTTGTGGTTTAACCACGAACAGTGTTGTTGGGGTTCCAATGAGACCACATTTGAAGAGAGAGATAAATGTCCACAGTGGAAAACGTGGGCAGAACTAATAATTGGGCAAGCAGAAGTAAGTATATACCCATTCTTTGAGGGTCTTGCTCAACAGCTTGACTCAACATGGAAAGAAAATAATGATCTTAAGCTGAATGGTACTGGGCAGATTTGGGTGGTACTGTCTGCTCCATTTTTTAGCATCTGAATAGATTATAGTGTAATAAATATGCATTCCATGCACTGCAGGGGTGCTTGGAGTGAGGCAGACGTAAGGAAGTTAGGAAAGTGTAGAACTGTTAATCACACAAGAGTTTCTATTCCTGATCATAGCTATACATAAAAAAAAAAATTTGTGGAGTTCTGTGATAACTAAGAAGAGATGAGTTTTGGTTTTTAACCACACGTTTTTTAAAATAAAGAATATTTACTCAGTGTGCAGTAGATTATAGCAGCTAATAGCTATAAATAAAACCCAAACTGTGCTGTTTAGTTTTTTTGTTTAAGATGCAGTGTTAGAACGCTTTCTAGTTTGTATAACCCAGTCTTTGCTGATGTGTGTCATGACTTCACGCTTTTCAAACAAAACTTTCTCTTGGCTTGGTAATAATTACCGTTCCTCAAAATGTGTGCATAAGTGCGCATGCAGCAAGGGTACTTTTGGGCTACTTCAAGTGGTGATTTTGCTCGAATTTATATTCTGATTTTTTGGTTTTGTTTTTAGGGTCCGGGTTCATACATAATGAACTACATTATGTACATTTTCTGGGCTTTGAGCTTTGCCTTCTTAGCAGTGTCTCTGGTGAAAGTATTTGCTCCCTATGCCTGTGGCTCGGGTATACCTGAGGTGAGATCTCATACATGTTACAGATGTTTCATATTGATGTGAAAATTTGTGCAGGGAATTCCTACAGGGTCAGGGGGAAGGCAAGAGGGAGCACCCTGTGACTTTGATGAAATACAAGTATTCAAATTGAAATAATGTAATTATGCTATTTGTTGTTGAGAAAAATGTTTCAAATTTCAGAGAATCTCCTGAGTTTGTAGATTTTGCTGCTTGCTTCTGGGTGAACTACTTTTTAAGGACACATTTAGCTTAAGAGAGTGTACTTCTGAAGAGTGATTTCCAAACCTGCCCCAAATCCTTACCCTCCCTACAGTGACAAGAGAGTAGCTGTTCGTTCACAGAATATGGTTCCTTTGATGCAGCAATTGATCTTTTGATGCACTGACTTTAATTGCCTTAACTCCAAATCACACCTTCAATCACAGTGAAATGTGTAATATCCTCAAAACTCCACTATTTTTACAATTGCTGTCTGCTACTGTACGCAGAATGGGAGGGAAAAAGACAAAGTCTGATCAGACTCCAGCCATTCTGTGAATACTTCTGTATGTGTATTGTAGAAGCTGCAGGACAAATCCTGTCTCTGAATAAGCCTGGAATAATTCTGTGCCAGTATTCCAGAAGAGACTTCATTCTAAATTGGTTTCCAAATTTAGCTAACCTCTACTTTTAGTCACTGCTGTCCAGTGTTTTGTGTATGTTGTATTTATAGGCATGTTGTTGTTTCCTATGATAACTGTATTTTTTCCTGTATCTGGGCATATATTCCAGGGTAATAATATGTCACTGTTAGGAAAAGTAATACCTTAGGCAAGTGGCACACCTTTTCTGTTTGAAAAAGCCTGATCTTTTCCACCCTTAGGTCAAGGAATCTACTGTTAAATTTTTATTTAGAGGCGGTAAAACATAAGAAGAAAACAGAGAGGGGTAAAATACGCAAATGTCATAATTACTACAATAGATGATCTTGAGTGTAGTTTTTCAGGTTTATTTTGGGGGATTTTTCTGACTTGCATGTAATTTATGTCATAAATCAATGAATGCAGTCTTAGAAGGTAGTGCAGAGTAAGTTTCTACTAAATGTAATTGATAATGATGTTTTATGTTATTGTTCAGTGTTTTGGAGTAAGTTGCAAATGGAAAGCCTCTGGCAACTAGATGGACTCAGTGTAGCAATCTGAATAAATACCTTTTAAAGTGTGATAAAGCCAGCCAGTAGAAAAGGCTATTTTTGAACTTATGTAGCTAACATGATTAAATTAATTAGTTTCTGAAGAAAGCAGAATACAATAACAGATGGTATTTTTTTTCCTTCCAGATAAAAACTATTTTGAGTGGCTTCATCATCAGAGGTTACTTGGGGAAGTGGACTTTGATGATAAAAACCATTACTTTAGTCCTGGCTGTCGCATCAGGTTTGAGTTTAGGAAAAGAGGGTCCCTTGGTACATGTTGCGTGCTGCTGTGGGAATATTTTTTCTTACCTCTTCCCAAAGTACAGCACAAATGAAGCTAAAAAAAGAGAGGTAAGTTCTTGTAAAAGCATTTCTAGAATGTATTGCATACCTGTGCATTTACACTGGTTTGTTTAAGGACAGTATTTTTTCTATCAGACAGTATTTAGGCTTAGTTATTTATTGTGTTAAGAGTAATGTATTAACCCTATCATTCTCCAAGGTAAATTGTTTCCATGTCAGGCTAAGTTTGCATTTCCTCCCCCTCAGAGACCATTTGATTTTACTTAAATTCTTTCTGTTGGTTCTGTGTTTGGTAATTGATGACTGTCTTCAGTTTTGGGGACAGAAGAGGACTTCTGAACCTGTGAATAAAGTATTATTAGAAAAGGATTGGTGACAACAGTTGTGAGAATCTCGTGGATTAGCCTTGGTGCCCACCAAGCTTGGTCCTCCTTGTCAAGACAGCAGGAGAAACTAAAATGAAAAGTTCTTGGGTCATTATAAGGATACAGAGATCACTCACCAATTACCACCACAAGCAAATTAGACTAGACTTGACGAAGATAATTTTATTGCCAATTAATAACAGACTGGAATAGTGAGAAACAAAAAAAACAAAACCACCTTGACCCCCTCTCCCTTCTTCCCAGACAGGTGTAGCCCCATTCACTACAATGCTTTGAGCCATTCAGCCAGCTCTTCACCCAGCCTGCTCGTTCCACAGCTGGACAACCTATCCAGAAGGATGCTGTTAGGGACAATATCAAAAGACTTACTAAAATAAAAAGACACTACATCCACTAGGTGTGTGGATCCTTACAGAAGCGTAGCCCATTAGTTAAAGTGATACCACTTTTAGTTAAAGTGATATCATAAAAAGGACTTCCCTTTTGTGAAAACATGCTGGCTGTGCCTGAGGATTGCATTATTCTGTAAATGCCTTTCAGTAGCACCCAGTATAATCTTAACAGTTTTCCCAGGAACCGAGGTTAGACTAACGGGACTGTAGTTCCCTGGGTCTTCTCCTCAGCACCCTTCTTGTAGATTGGCTTGCTTCCAGGTTGCAGGGGCTTGCCCAGACTCCCTGGGCATGTGGGGCATAATCGAGAGGGGTCTTACCATAACATCCTTTAGCACTTGGGACGAATCCCATCAGGCGTGCCGGGCGTGGTGGCGCGTGCCTGTAGTCCCAGCTACTCGGGAGGCTGAGCCTGCGGGGTGGCTTGAGCCAGGAGTTCTGGGCTGCAGTGCGCTATGCTGAGCGGGTGTCCACGCTAAGGCTGGCATCAATATGGTGAGCCCTTGGGAGCTGGGGCACCCCGGATTGACAAGGTTGACTAAGGCCCCATGGATTTGCGAACATACAGCTGATGCTGCTGGTCCCTTATAATTTCAGTGTCCACAAATGGAAAATTGCTGTTCCCACACTTGATGGTCCTCTGACTCAGTGCACTGGGCAGCCCAAGGTCTGTCAGTAGTATTAGACTGAGGCAAAAACTGCATTGGATGCCTCTGCTTTTTCCTAATTCCTGTTAGTCAGATGACCATCTTCAACAAGTATTGGTCCAGTGTTTTCTTTAAACCTCCTCTTGCTATTAATGTACTTCAAACACCACCCCCCCCCCCCTTTTTTTTTATTTGACACAACACTGGCCAGTTTCAATGTTGGATCCTTGAGGTCCCTTCCAACCTTGTATTCTGGGATTCTGTGAACTCTTCATTGAGCTTTGGCCTTCCATGGGCTTTTTTCCTGTATATATGAACCACAGCTCTGTAACCTTCCTGTGAAGCTTGACCTTGCTTTCAGGGATCATACAATTTGTTTTTCCTCTTGTGCTCCCCAACTAGTTCCCTGTTTGATCAACCTGCTCTTCTGCTCTGCTTGCTGAACTTATGGAATTACACAGTGGAATTCCCTGTTTTAGTCCAGGGAAAGCTTACTACAGTTTCTTGAAAATGAGATACCAGCAGTTTCATTCTGAAGTGTGAAGAGGCTTATAAAAGAGGGAAGCAAGGACAGGCATACTGGGAAGAATACAGGGATGTTGTCCGGGAAGCTAGGGATCAGGTTAGGAAAGCAAAGGCCCACTTAGAATTAAACTTGGCTAGGGATATGAAAGATAACAGAATTCTATAGGTACATTGCAACTAAAAGAAAGACTAGGGACAACGTGGGCCCTCTCCAGAAGCTATCAGGAGAACTGGCTAGCCTGGATTTGGAGAAGGCTGAGGTTCTTAATGACTTCTTTGCCTCAGTCTTTACCGGCAAATGCTCTGACCACAC